>JABFFF010000039.1:0-129650 GCA_013623665.1 Fusarium sublunatum
ACCCCCCCCCCCACCACCCGCCCTACTGCTAGTACATAAACACTTCTTTTTGCACTTGACAGCTGACCCTGGTCGAGAAATCGCTAGCGTCTCCAGCCGTCAACCAAGAGGACTTGTTCTAGCCAGAAGCGTTCTCAACCGGCCGGCGCATCCTTGCTTTTTTGGCCGCCCAAGCAGGAGGGCCATGACCCCTTGCTCGCCATAGGTAGGTTATGGGTCTTGTCGTCGAATCCTTGGGTCGCCTCCTCCACTTGTTTGCTCCTCCATCCACTTCCCAAGAACCTCACTCACAAGAGAAAGAGGCAAGGAAGAAGAAGCTTTGTTTTTTATCTTGATATATTTGGTACAAGGTTTCATCGACTGGTACCGACTAGTATCAGTACTTGTCTCTATTGTCTAGCACCCTCCTCTTCTATCTCTCGCATCCCACCTTGAAGCCACTTCTCCAACTCAAGTAAACCGTACCTCTCTACCTTATTCCCTACTGCTCCAGTACCTACCTACCTTACCTAGTCATGAACCTTGCGGATCCCTTGTCCACGTTCCTTGGTCTGTGCTCACGGAATTCCTCTTCAATCCCCAGGTCGTCCCTTTAGGTCTCAAGACATCCGAGTCCCTGTATCCCCTCCTCCACTCCCGTTCTTCATATATCCATAATTGCTTTGTCTCCGGGTTTTGCGTTCCTTGTTGCACGGGTAATCTTCTCGTATCGGGTCTGATCGCTATTGCACGGTGCTTCAATAAACACAGCGTCCAACTGCCGCTACAACACCATATCCGGCTCTTGACTAATCCGGCATCTACATCAACCTCTGTCCATCTATCGACCAACCGACCGACCGAACTCGCGACAACAGCTACAGCAGATTTACCTTTCGGGGACAGAGTTTGTCTCCTGCGCCGCTTGTTTCAGCCTCATTCTCCGAATTCAAGCCATGTCCTAGCCATAGCCGCCTCCCCTCGGTTACGAAAGCTGCATTCTCTAGACGTCAATGACCAAGAAGCGTCGAGTCAAGCAACGCAAGGGAACGAGGACACGCCACAACCAGTCCCAGACCAGCACCATGTCCTCAGAGGACTCTTACGCGATACAAAGCGGCCGGCAATCTAGCGACGGTACACAGAGTGAGCATGCAAACAGCGACGGAAATAATACAGCCATGACCAGCATCATGAGCACCGACGAGGAGCACCATCACCACGATGACTCCGACCTCAACGAAGATGTCGACGAGGACGACATGATATCCATATATCCTCCATCCCAATATCCCAGAGTCTCTGCTGCCCACCGTGTAGAGACACCATTCTCTCCAGACTCTCATATGGCAGATTCAGACATGTAGGCGACACAAACCCACCTTGTTCCGGTCCGGACGGCTTTTTTGCCCAATACTAACACCTATGCTTCAGGGCTGCGTCAACGCGATCATTATGGGCCCAAGACCTCGACTATAGAGAAATACACGGCCGACGCTACTGCCGAGAATACTACATGCCCAACGACGACATCGAGCAATGGCGAATGGCTATACAGCATCAAGTATTCATGCACGTACTCGACGGCGAGCTCACTCTTGCTCCTATTCAAGATCCCGCCCATATTCTCGATGTCGGCACAGGAACAGGCGAATGGGCGATCAAGATGGCCGAGCTACAACCGCAATGTGAGGTCGTAGGAACCGACATTGCCGCGATAGCAGAAACTAAGAGCGTTCCCATGAATGTCTTCTTCGAGATTGAGGACGCTGAAGATTGGGACCGCCATCCCGATATGTACGACTTAATTCACTTTCGACTTATGGAGGGCGCATTTCGCAATTGGAGCTTTGTTTACGACAACACTTTCTTCTCTCTCAAGCCCGGCGGTTGGATCGAGGTTCAAGACTTTGTCAGCGCCGAGGGCTTTATTCAATTCTTATCTCAATTTTCAGACAATTCTCCTATGCACGAACTCCTCCGAGATCTCGAAACAGCATCGATAAAATCTGGACGTCCTCGCGGAACATACCATCTCGAGCCGCGGCTACTCATGGAGGCAGGTTTTGTTGACGTACGAGTGACAGAGTACTCGATTCCTATTACTGTTGCCGAAACATCCGCTGGCAAGATCTGGCTCATATCATGTCTGGATGGCTTGGAAGCGCACTGCTTGCGACTTTTGACAGAACAAATGGATTGGGACCCTGAAAAGTGTAAAAAGGCCTGCGAAGCGGCCGCACGAGACTTGGCAAATGCTGCCAAGGACCCCGAGAAGTCAAAGGGTCTTCAGATCAAGATGCGTATCATCATTGGCAGAAAGCCCCTTGATGCACCACCCACCGACCTCGCAGAGCTTCTAGGGAGCAATCACTCGCCGCCTACGGAGCTCAACGGCGACAGGCCCGACCCGACGCTGCGTGCGGAGGATGGGACCGCAGGTGTCAGCTGAGGGTCGAACTGACTAGGGCGATAACTCCAACTACCTTACTTCTTGAACGAGAGCACGCAGAATCTATCAATGCTTGATCTCGAGGACTTATTTCATAGACAAAACCGTTTGGCGCAGACATTATGGAGCGGCGTTGAAACGGGATGACGAACCATATTTTTACATCATGTACATACTTTAGGACGTTCGCGCATTTGATCTAGGGGTGCTGGCAATCGTCGTTTAAAGGTATTGGCGATTTTACATATGGGGTGGCGCTCCGGTGTAACAAGAGTTGTCGCATTATAGCTAGCTAGCTGTCTTATTAATCTATGGGACCTAGGTATGCGGTGAGAGAATGTCAGACGTTTTTAACGATTTAATGAGATTGAGAATATTGTATCCAAGTGCATGCACAGGCTGTAGAGTCAGAGTTGAATATCATCTATTATATTTTCCACATCATCCGTGATTCATCAAATACGTGTCATGATAATAATTGTTGGTGTTGATGTTGATGTAGCAGCAAAAAGGTGATGTAATGCAAGACACCCGGAGCTTGAGTAGGTAGGTAGCTGCCGATTGCTCATTCCAGGCTCCAGGTGGGGAGCTACTCTATGTCCGGGACCGCCCAACCACCAACTCTCATCACCTCCAACTCTCCCATCAACCTACTCCAACGACGCCAAGCCACCTCAGTCCTTGCACGATCACCAGGGGCCAACAACTTGTAGGGTGCAAGACGAAGCAACGCACCAGATACCCCGAGCACCGAATATGCGCCTGTGAAACCGCGACGCCATGGCCCTGGATCTCCAAGACGGCTTCGTCGCCGCCAATGGCGTCCCGGACCTCGAAGAGCCCATCTTCACCGTAGAACGCGTCCAGCTGCAGTTCTCGGTGGCGGCCGACTTTGTTGCCGCCCAAGTTGCTAACAATGTCATCGTCCTCGCCCTTTCCAATGGACGCATCCTCCGTATCGACTTGGAACGACCCGAAGACATTGATGGTAGGAGACCTGAAATGCACTGCGAATCCATAAGTAATGCTGATGTTATCATTCACTTCTAGACATCGATCTCCCTAAGAAACCATCAGAGATTGGCATGATACGGCGCATGTTTCTCGATCCCACCGCCTCACATCTAATCGTTTGCACCGCGCTCGGCGAAAACTATTACCTCCATTCCCAATCGAAACATCCTCGACCACTCGGCCGTCTCCGCGGTGTCTCAATCGAAAGCGTGGCATGGAATCCATCGTTACCTACGGCGTCGACACGCGAGATTCTGATCGGTGCTTCTGACGGCAATATCTACGAAGCCTTTATCGAGACGTCCAAGGAGTTTTACAAGAAGGAGGTGAAGCATCTGAAGAACCTGCACAAACTTCCTGATGGACCCATCACAGGCTTGTGGGTGGACAACCTCCAGAACAATAAGTCGGATCTCCGACGAGTGGTGATAGCTACTCAGACCCGCTTGTTCCACCTGGTCGGAAGAGTAGGCTTCGGGCACGATGGCTCAGGATCAGTATACACCCGGCTATTCGAGTCGGAGCAACCCGTCGTTCATGAGCTATCACGGACAACATCTGGAGCAGCTTCAAGCCTGGCGGTGTCTCCTGATCCCCCAGATTCTGACCCATACGACGATGACGTTCCCGACCGAGCCTATGCATGGCTATCCTACCAAGGCGTATTCCATGGTAAACTATCAAACACGCCCGCAGACAGCAACCTCGGCTCCAAAGTGTTTTCAGAATCGAAGATGCTCCCTAAGGCTCAGATTGTTTCTCCTGAGAATGGTGACAGGCGTGTATCAACAACCGAGGCAATCGATGCTATTGCGCTTACCCAGTGGCACATTGTTCACTTGATTGGAGGTCGTGTAATCACAACAAATCGTCTCACTGGAAAGATGGTATCGGAACACGATGTGATTGGTTCGACACAAAAGCCTTTGGGCTTTTCCGTGGACATCCAGAAGAACACATTCTGGCTGTTTACATCAGAGGAGATATTTGAAATTGTGGTTCGAGATGAGGAGCGCAATATCTGGGAGATTATGACCAAACTGCAACAATTCGAGCCTGCTCTACAGCATGCCCGAACACCGCTGCAGAAGGAAACGGTTGCGGCCGCGTACGGTGATCACTTGGCGAGCAAGGGCCAGTGGCTCGAAGCTGCTACTCTGTACGGCCGCAGCAACAAACCATTCGAAGATATTGCGCTGAGCATTATTGACAACAATCAACCAGATGCTCTGAGGAAGTTCCTACTAACGAAACTAGCCTCGCTCAAAAAATCGGCCGTCATGCAGCGGATGATGATTGCGGGCTGGTTGATCGAGATATTCATGTCCAAGCTGAACTCGCTGGATGATACTATCAATACGAGGGCCGAGCCAACAGAAACCACAAATTCGACTGAATCAGAGAAGCTGCTCGAGTCTGTAAAGAAGGAATTTAGGGACTTTGTTGACAAGTACAAACACGACCTCGATCGGAAGATGGTGTACGATGTCATTAGCAGCCACGGCCGCGAAGGAGAGCTCCTCTACTTTGCGAATGCTATAAATGATTACAACTATGTCCTCTCTTACTGGGTACAGCGAGAGCGGTGGAGCGAGGTGTTGAATGTTCTCAAGAAACAGACGGACCCTGAAGTCTTTTACCGATATAGCAGCGTTCTCATGACCCATGTTGCGCCTGAGCTGGTCGAAATTCTGATGAGGCATTCTGACCTCAAGCCTCGAAACCTCATCCCTGCCTTTCTCGAATACAACCGGACATGTACGGGTGGTCCCAGTGCACAGAACCAGGCTATAAGATACCTCAACTATGCGGTTTACCAACTCAACTCAAAAGACGCGGCAGTGCATAATACTCTTGTGTCAATTTACGCTTCTCACCCCTCCAAGGACGAGTCGGGGCTTTTGTCGTACCTGCAAGCTCAGGGAGATGAGCCTCGTTACGACCCAGATTTCGCTCTTCGACTCAGCATTCAGCATCATCGAACGTTATCTTGCGTCCATATATACACCAGCATGGGGCAGTATCTTCAAGCTGTCGACCTGGCTCTCTCGCACGGCGAAGTCGAGCTAGCAGCAGTCATTGCTGATCGACCCATGTCAAACCCTCAACTGCGTAAACGTCTATGGCTTGCGGTGGCTCGAAAAGTCATTTCTCAATCGAACGGAATCAAGACAGCGATCGAGTTTCTCAAGCGATGTGATCTGCTGAAAATCGAGGACTTGATTCCGTTTTTCCCTGATTTCGTTGTTATTGACGACTTCAAGGAGGAGATATGTGCTGCGCTGGAGGATTACAGCCGCAATATTGATAACTTGAAGAAGGAGATGGATGAGTCCTCACAAACGGCTACAAATATCAAGGTCGACATTGCCGCACTGGATCATCGGTACGCTATCGTGGAGCCTGGAGAGAAGTGCTACGTTTGTGGGCTGCCCCTGTTGAGTCGGCAGTTCTTTGTTTTCCCCTGCCAGCACTCATTCCATTCAGATTGCCTGGGACGCAAGATACTGGAGCAGGCGGGCGTTGGAAAGTCGACACATATCAGGGAGCTGCAGACGCAAATACAAAAAGGTCTGGTCAGCGGCACGCAGAGGGAGACTGTTGTGGCTGAACTCGACGCTCTTGTTGCATCTGCTTGGTAAGTTATTCGTTATTATTTTACGGCCTCTCAACTAACCATGTGTGCAGTATTCTTTGCAGTGACCTGGCCATTAAGAGGATCGATGAACCCTTCATCACACATAACGACAATGTCAATGAATGGGCATTGTAAGGAGAAGCCAGGGTCATGGGAGAGAAGAGCCTGTGTGCCTCTTTGTGCCTGTCTCGTCTTAATCTTAGATCTGCAGATACCCCACAATATCTACTCAGTATATCAACCGCCGCCAGACTTGGTTTGTGATGCCATGTGTCAACACAGCGCACTCAATACCTACACTCGGTGACATTGTCCGTGGAACGGGTAAGCATGAGGATGGAGACGATGACACCGTACAAGCCCAGGACCTCGGCAAAGATGAGAATGAGAACCATTCCGATGTAGAGGCGCGGCTGCTGCGAGCTTGCACGGACTGGAAGAGCGTCAGTGTCTTCTTCCGAGATGCTATGAATCAAGGGACGGCATACCTCCAGCATCTCCAACAATGCCGACGGCAAAACCAGCAGCCATGCCACAAAGCCCGACAGAAATGCCGGCACCAAGCTGCAGGAAAGCAGTATGGATGGGCATCTTTTCTTTGATGTTGCCGGTCATGATAACACTCGCGACGAGGCCGTAGATGGAGAGGATCTGGGCCATGATGGCGCAGAGTCTGGAGTTGGATTAGCTTGTGTCTTGCTGGGACCAGGATCTGTTCTCTTTGTACGTATTCTGCATCATCTTATCTGGGCGGAGGATGCCAGATTGGAAGATGGCGCTGGCGGACTTTGCGGTGCCATAGGCTGCACCAAATGTTGTAAAGACGATGGAACACGCGCAGCCGATGGCGCCAAAGAAGGACTGTGGACGGACATGGTCAGATAGAGGTGATGTTGCGGGTACAGGAGTAAGCATACGGCGTACATTGGACTGGGGAGAGCATTGTGTTAGCTGGGCTTCTGTTGATAGGTTGGAGGGCGGGAGTTGTACCAGCGGTCCATGTTTGCGATGAGAGTAGGGTCCATCTCAGGTTGTCGAGGGTTTGGTATTGGTTGTTTTGATTGATGAATTACGATAGACAGTTGCCATGTCAGCAAGAAGCGGTTGGCATGGGTGCATATATATACATTTCCTTGTTTGAAGCTGAACAGTCCTATTCGATGCAGTGTCACACCCTCTAGGCATCTCAGCCGCACAGAGACATAAGAGCCTTGACATGCGCCTTACCAGGCAGCTATAAGTGGTTTCAAGGTATCAAATTAGATCGCGTTGGGGTGGACGGCGTCTTAGGCAGCCGGATAAAGAATGTTGTGAGTGGTTCGTCGTGAACAACATGAGGTTAGTGTTGATTTTGCAGATGGTGTTTGGTTTTTGTGAGGCCTCTTTGGTTGGCTTCACTCTGGTCTTTTAGAATTAAAGAGTTGAAGTGTACGACGGAGGCTGGAGGCATGTGGTGGTGATCTCCTTGAGGTCGGATGTTTGAATTAACTATGGCCCATGCTTATTGTGCTATCTGGTTATATCAACCTGCTTTACTATGTTATGGTTAGAGGTTTAATAGCACCGAAGATAGCATCATGATATCAGCTCTGGTAAGTGTCATGTTGGGCGATTAGGACCATGAGATTACCCTAGACTCTTATATAACAAGCTGTTGGGAGTTGACGGCCCCAAGAACAAATGTCAAGAGTTTGGAGAATGGTATCGGATATTTAAATGCATCTTCGCTTACATATACTGATAAGGTAGCATTGTCATGGTCAAATTGGTCGGTCCACTTGTTGGTCTATCTCCGTCATCAACCGGAAGTTCGGCAGGCTGTGTCACGAGAAGTTGTCGTCAGCGCTCTTCATTTATCTATCCTCTTTTTATCCAAGATATGCAAATACAGATCATCTATGAATCGTGCTCACAGCCGCTGTTGTTTCGCTTTTTTAACAGTGGTATTTTTGGCATCAAGTTGTAGCCATCTATAAGTGTTACTAAGCGCTGGTCGGGCCTCTCACGTCATGGCCTAGACGCCAGTCAGAAGCCTCAAGTCAACGTTCCATGGACTGGGGCGCTAACTCGGATATCCCGTCGTCGACTCGCCGAGGCTGATCACGAGTTGATATACCCTTGAGTAAGTAGTCTACAGATTACAAAGGCTTGGGCCGGCCGCGCGTCTTCGGAACGTGCCCCTCACCGCTTAGACCAGACACTTTTGCCTGAGCTGAGAGACTGACTAGTGTTTGGGGTCATGATGGGGAGTTTTAAAAACGTTTCACGTATGTATGCAGCATGTAAATTATGCGGCGGCTAGTTGGAGATGTCAGGAGAAAGGGGGGCCTCCTAAGGTTTATGAAAAGGGCTATGTTTGATATCTTTAGACAAGGCTCTACCACTCTCATTCTCGTATTCTCGTCAACAGGCTCATATAGTTAATCGTCTCTCTCTCTCTCCCTCTCCCTCTCCCTCTCCCTCTCGGCCCTCCCGCGCCGAAAATGGTGTTGGCTCTGACGTTGGAGGATGACGTTGACAGAGTTTGTTGATGGTTCCCGCGCGGATGTGCGGCAAGACCCTGCGCACATTTTTCATCTGACAGATTGGGCTTTTCTGGATAGTGTTGGATGGGTTGATATTGATATATAAGTGACCAGGGCCTATGTGCTTTGACTCAAGACCTGGTCCCCTAGGTAGTATTCGCATCGCAGCACATACAGAGTTTTGACCATGAAGTCCAGCCAACAACTATCTTGCATACTATTACTCTCTCTGTCCTCAACAATAAATGCAATATCTCTGCAAAAGAGACAGCATCAACTTGAGCCTCGTGTCATAGGCATCGACATACAGCGGCGCGACATAGCTGATCCCATTGCCAATGACAGAAGACGGCATAGCAAACGAAGTGGTACAGTAAGCATTGGAATAGACAATGAGGTGAGTTATTCGTCTATACTACAGCAATCTCAGCCCTATTAACTCCTGATAAGCAATCCCTCTACTTCCTCAACGCCTCTATAGGCACTCCGCCCCAGGACTTTCGTCTACACCTCGATACTGGAAGCAGTGATCTATGGGTCAACTCCAAAGACTCAAAACTATGCTCTACCCACGCCAACATCTGCAGTGAGTCGGGCCTGTACAATGCAAACAAGTCGTCCACGTACAAGTATCTCGACAGCGATTTCAACATCTCTTACGCCGACGGCTCTGGGGCTTCTGGTGACTACGCAACCGACACGTTTCGCATGGGAGATATTACACTTGATGATCTTCAGTTTGGCATCGGATACACGACTTCAGATAACGAGGGCGTTCTTGGTATTGGCTACCCTAGCAATGAGGCCCAGGTTGGCCAGCTGAACGAGAAACCTTACAAGAACTTACCGGCTAAGCTGGCCGACCAAGGGCTGATTGCTTCAAATGCGTATAGTTTATATCTGAACGATCTTGAATCTGCTACGGGAACCATATTATTCGGAGGAGTTGACCAAGAGCAATATGTCGGCGATTTAATAACCCTCCCTATCAACAAAATCGGCGGCGAATACTCAGAGTTCTACATCACCCTCGAGAGCGTAAGCTCAGGCTCTCAAGCCCTCGGCGATAACCTGGACCTCGGCGTCGTCCTCGACTCAGGCTCTACTCTCACCTATCTCCCCTCCCAACTCACAGAAGCCATCTACGAGCTCGTAGGCGCCCAGTTCTCGGATGGAGCCCAGACCGCATACGTTCCCTGCGACCTCGCCAACGTCTCCGGCAACCTCACGTTCAAGTTCAAGGATCCAGCAGAGATCACGGTGCCTCTGAGCGAGATGGTTCTCGACTTTACCGACGTCACGGGACGTCAGATGTCGTTTGATAGCGGCCAGGATGCGTGTACGTTTGGCATTGCGCCCACGCCAGACATCTCTATCCTCGGTGATACCTTCATGCGGAGCGCCTATGTTGTGTTTGATCTGGACAACAATGAGATTTCGATGGCGCAGAGCAATTTTGAAGCTGAAGGATCGCATATCCTCGAGATTGGATCAGGAAAGCATCCGGTGCCTTCTGCCACGGGTGCGAGTGCGTCTGAGTCGAGCAATGACAACGCCGCTGGATCGCTTTCGCCTTTTGGAGACCACGGAGTCGTTGCTGTGCTTGCAGGGTCTTTTGCTATTGGGTTTGCTTGGCTTCTTGTATGAGATACCATGAGATATGTGTTACGAGCTTTGGAGTATTGGGTTTCTGTTCAAGGGCTGCTTCATGATTGGCGGTGTTGGTAGGCGTTGATATATGGGCAAAGCATTTACACGGAGCTACCATTTATGGTGTATTGGGTACAGGGATAGAAGCATGAGCCAAGATACGATCGTTAGATATTAGAACGTTGTCACATTCGCTTATACCAGACTCGTTTGAGTAACTGATCGACTAATACATGCCATGATGATGGTGATAGTTTGCTCTGCCGACTCGGTGCCGATGTTGACGATTATCCCCGTTAAGCCCGATGAGAGTTGGTGGAAGTTTATGAACTGTGTAAGACCTAGTTTAGATGGTGAGATCAGGCTGTTAAGTATATATAAATACTCAGTCGCCCCTGACATGTTGCGTATGTGCTCACAGCAGGCTTTGGTGTTCTGATCTATCTCAACTACCACTTACACATACAAACCACCACCAAAGCCAATTACCTACCAAAAATGACAGCTTAAATCGAGGCAGCAGCCAGTTGGTTTTTCCAAAACGCCAAAGGGCATGATGCCAAAGCCTTCTTCACCACTCCCGCTTTTGCTTCTCGCCGCGAACCTACACTCTCCATCACGTCGCCAGACTGTGGCCCAGACGGCGCAACACTTGGAAAAGAATATATGCACGAAGGCCAAGGTCTATTCCCAGAGTTAGAATGGGATTCTCATCAAGACGTTAAAGAGTGGTTGTTGGTGTCTGAAGACCCAGATGCTCCCCTGCCAACTTCGATTTGCCATGGGTAGGTTGCGTTTCAGAGACAAAAGGCCTTGCAAAGCTAAATAAAGTATAGAATTTACCTTGGCATACCTGCTCAAAAGACGAGGGTTGTCAATAGCGGTTTCGAACCTACGGGTGAGAACTCAACTCGCCTTGCTGGAGGCTTCAACTACGGAGCCAGTCGCAACGGCAGGATTTATATTCCGCCGCGACCACTTCTGAACCACGGGATTCATCGCTGTGAGTTTCAGCATCGTTCCTGGTCAAGTATATGAGCTGACATGATCAAGACTGGTTTGAGATTATTGGCTTGAGTGAACCCCTAGACAAGAAGCTGGTGACCTCGAAGCCGACCAGAGATCGAGTTGCAGAGGCTATACAGGGCAAGGTTGTTGCTTGGGGAAAATGGACGGGGCAGTGTGAGAGGCGATGGGAGTAAGAGTTCAAGTCAACGGGCAGAAGGGTAGTGTAAAGATATGGTAGTAGCTATGCCGGGATGAATGCATCCTCTATCTTATATGCTGATAGTAAACACCGAGCCCCTAATCTTCCAAGTCTATCATTTGCTCAAATCCGTCCAAAACTCCAGATGTTCAGCCCAATTTTGGTCCCCTTATGAACCGGTAATCCAGCATGCCACGTCTCCTGATAGCCTCTTCCATCCGCAGCAAAGTTCTCCCAATACACTGCGTTTCCTGGCACAACCTTGAACACCACCCCAGTATCCTCACTCTTGCCCTCAGCCTCGTCCCCGCCCTTATCACTTTCATTACACTCTATGAATCGACACCAATCCTTCTCCGCAGGCTTCCTCACCAGTGGAAACTCAGTACCACCGCCCTTGAGATCCTCAGAGCCATCCACCCACGCCATCAGACTGCTCACGCGTCCCCATCCGCGGGCGTTGTTACTCCAGTCGAAGTGATGATTGTAATGACCGCCTGGACCATACAGCTGGGTCCTTAGACGCTCAATCCAGAGCTCCGAGCGCCAGCCCTGAAGGGCGCGTGCGCGTGACTCGATGCAGCGGACGGGGTCAGTTCTAGGGATGACAGCAACTTTAGAGTCGCGAACTGAGGAATCGCGATGAGTGGCCTCGCCATTGTTGGTGATGGTTGAAGGTACAAAGATCGGCTCACTATGACGAGTTAGTATAAGAACAGATGGCATGATATATTTCCACATACCTTATCTCCAGCAAGTGACCCCTATCTTTCTCACTCAGGAAGCCCTCGAGATACACAATGAGAGGCTCCCTACTCAAGATTCTAGCCACGTATGAATCAGGGGCGCATTCAGGAGCAGTAGCATTTGGCACATCGATAGCCAGCAGCGACTCGTTAAACTTTGGCCGGGGAGAAGCCTCGCTACTGCGGATGGCGCGGTCTGGGTAGAAGAAGTCGCTAATGGGGTTGGAGAAGACGAGGAGAATGGCCACGAGGCCAATTACGTATTGAAACATCGTAGAGGCCAACTTTTGCCAAGTCAATGGCTTGTAACCAACAGGGAGAGGAAGGTGTTTGAAGAAAGAGAAGTCATGATGAGTGAGTGGAGCTTCTCATGGATACTAACTTACGATTTACAGGGGTTCGGATATACGGGATCACCAAGGCTTGACCATATTAGGAACTGGCGACAATTATAGTATGAGGATCCATCCATCCAAGTATCATGGCTCTATTAATTCATGAAATACTTTCTTTGTCTACCTTATTCGGCTTGTCATCAATAATAGTACAAGTAATAGTACAAGAGTTGTGTATCCTAAGAGTATCCTCAGGCATATATCGTACAACATCTCCTTCATCCAACATGTCATTTTCAGACATGACAAGATCAAAACTCTTACCTTGGTTCAGTTTCTCTTCATCCTCATCAAAAACACGTACCACTACTCTCAATCACTGCCCCGTTAGCAGACCCTCGGGGTCCCAACTCGAGTCCCCATTCAATATGCCCCAAGGATCGGCCCCGTCAGTAGAAAGAGTATTCGTCACCATCTGCGCCAAAAGAGTTTCTTCGGTTGACTTCCATATCGGTGTCGATATCCGGTCCTGGAACGCGCGCAAGTCTATTCGGTTCTCTTCTGCACTGTTTCCAAGACCCACATCTGGTGAGGTATGGCTGCTCCCTGAGACCGTCTTGGTATATGAATCCGTATTTGTACCCTGATTAGCTGGAGAGGATGCAGATGATGAGTTTGTTCGGTCAGGCAGTGAGGTGGTGGCCGTAGATATGCGAGGTGAAAAAGCCGTTGGCCATAGTCCCATTCCCCTGGAACCGGGACCAAAATTTATATCACGAGGGCCAGGGGTTGATACGCTGTGTTGTATATTGCCCATTTGTTCAGGCCCGGGGCTTTGATCTGTCCGCTTTCGTTTATTAGGATTCGAGTCTGTTGTATTCACAGGCTCGACATTGCGAATAACAGCTCCAAGCATGGCTTGGAAGCAATCCCTCCCTGGGTGGTGACCGCTAGTTGATCCCATAGCTTCAGCTACTTTATCAAGTCTCGCAAATTCGGCATCGATTTTCTTTTGACTAGAAAGTACGATGCACGTGGGTTCAGTATGTTGCGCAACAGAGCTGCGGGCTATGATAGGTATGTGCGACTTGTCGTGTCCGAAAGCATCACGATATCTCCTCAGTGAGGGTACCCGGATAAGAGACTCGAGGCCGTTCTTCTCGATATCTAGACACGCTTGCTGCAAGAAACTTCGAGTGATTGTGTGTACGCGCCCGATGGCTTCCATAGAATGGATGATGAGCTGAAAATTTGACAAGTCGATTGCACTGAGGCCGCTTGTTGGATTCTGCTTGGCTATGTATACATAAACAGTGGTTGCGCAGTACAGCGATAGAGCGGACAGTGGACTCTTCTAATGCATCATGTCAGTGACTACACAACTAGCAACTTACAACATGGCGGCAGACGTACAAAGAAAAGAGTGACATTTGATGCCAGTCGTATGATGTTGACAATCTCCTCGGCAGCCGCCCGAAGGCGAGCAGTGCTGCTCTGCTTTATATTGTCAGGTAGATTGTGCTTCTCAGCCTTTTCGACGGCTGCATGGTGTAGACAAATGATAGTTGCGTGTAGGTTAAGATTGAGATGGAGTGCTGAGGCGTCTCGTACGTTTTCGGGCAGACGAAATTTTGCCGGAAGAAACATGAACAGACTGGACAAGGTGTTATCCAGATTGCGGTGCCGAGTCCAGAATGGACCGTGAATTACATCGTCGCATCGACTGTCTGGCTTGGAACGGTGAACATGGCGTAGGATGACCTTGAAGGTCTGGCAGGTAATGACTGTTCCAGCAAACCCTGCATACTGAGCACCCTCGAATACTTCATCCAGAAAAGGGGTATCTTCCTTGCGATCTTCTAGAAATGCCTCCTCAGATGCAGGGAGCCTGGTCCCAATCTAAATACTTTGTCAGTGAAAATATGAGGGGATTCAGGGGCCAATGTACATCTTCCGAATTGATCAGGCTCGGCCAGCCCGTTGAAATGCAACAGTGGGCATCAGCGGCGAAGATACCCCAGAAGATTCTTCTTCGTTCTTCTAGCTCGGCCCATGTAAGAGCAGGTCCCAGTGGTGGCGCCATTCCAAGGGGAGCTCCATCCAAGCGATCTAGTCCAAGCATATGGCATAAACGGACCGCGTTGGCTACGCTCAAAGTTGATCTGGTATACAACAGCAACTTTGCCTCATAAAAGCAGATAAGAGCCCAGGTTTGCACATGATGTATGGATATGAAGGCATCGCCATGACCCTGTAGAAAGGTTAATGTTGAGTTTCATGACGTGCCATCGTCGTCAGCCCACCTTCATTGTATCTGTTTCAAGATACTGCCGTGCACGACGATAAAATATGTCGTGATACTCGTCATACTTGGCATTACCAGCGGCTGCTAGAGCCCAGATGGCATACCGCAAACACATGGGGGGTCTTCTGATGACAGGGCCATAAAATGCTTGTATGTATCTTCCTGGATGAATGATGGGATTCATTCGATAAGAGGTTTCAAAGAAGATGGTATTGCTGCCAGTTAGAAGGTCAGCATCGGTAGACTAATAAAAAGCGGAGTGTATGTAGTTCTTACAGCTCCTCCATGACATGATCAGGGGGCAACGACTCGGACATTCCTAGACTCATCAACTGTGCGTCGAAGTTGTCGTTTATTGGTGTAAAAGATGATATACCAGGATCTGCAATGTGACTATCCACCTCATGAAGACCGGCTGAGAAATCGACATCAATAAAGGACATATCTGGCTGAGTTGGGTGAAGAGGACTGTCACCATCCGTCTTCTCTTCTGACGAGGTCTTGTTGACCTCTTTGAGATAGTCCTCGACTTGTGCTGAGATACAGCATCAGCAATTAGCGGTTCATTAATAAGGCCAAGGTAGCTGAGAACTAAATACCCAAACGAGCCTCGAGTTCCTTGACATTTCGTCTCTTAAAGGTTGGCTTCCGCCGCGACTCGGGATAGACACAGTCATTCGAAACCTTTAAACAGCGACTGCAGGCCGGCTTGAGACGGTCGCATTTCAACTTACGAGCCCTGCAAGAAACGCATGACAAAGTCTCAGTCTTTGAAGAAGCGGGAGGGTCGCACTCGCTCGTGTCTGGTGACATCGTCACGGCTGGTGATGCTCATGTAAGCGCTCTGATGTGCGTGTCTTGGCAGGGTCAGCTCAATAACTGGAAGCAAGCAAGATAACAACTCACGAGGCGCCAAATACCAATATCTTGTCGCACTGATAAACAATAATCATTGAGTGGGCGACTATTGGAATTGCGCGGCACAGAGATAGTCGTGTCAAGGCGTATACACGTAGTCACGTTCTTGTCCTTGGTGTAGTGAGGTCGGAAATTGAAACTGTCCGAAGGCCGAGGCTTACAAAGTGCGGATGACAGGGAGAAAAGAAAATCTTGACCATCAGGTAAGCACTATTCTACAGTTGAGAATAGACGCAAAAAACGCAAAAAAGACGAGAGAGATTATTATCTTGGACGTACCTATTTTGATTTCTTGGAGATTATGCCTTACTAGGTATACGTCGATAGGGGCTTTTACCTTAGGTATCTTCTTTCCTTTGAACCTCACCTATTCCTGCCTCCTGTCGTGGGGCTAGATGGTTCCTTCCTCAATTGCCTTTTCCCATTTTATTACTGATGGATGCACGTGTGGAAGGCAGCCATTGTGTGTACCTTCCGTTACGCCCCTGACTCCCCATCATATCATTTTGCATCCATCACATCTCATCTCGTCTCATCTCATCTCGTCTCATCTCTCTCATCTAGAACTTCACCCAACAACAAACCCGTCCTCATCACCTTTACCTCAACACTAAACGGAATGGAACGGATATAAGCTGGAGATAATTGGTCGTCACAGTCCTAAAACAAATGTCAACTGCCAAAGCCAAAAGACCTAAGCATGTTTATGCACTTATATGCTTGCTCCACCATCTCCAGAAGATGCTTTGCACCTTGTTCCGGAACACGCGGCCACCGGCCTACGACATATCAACCTTTCTCCGCTTCAACCGTGTTGCAGTCTGTACTGTGCGGTATGTATGGATACGGGGTCTGCAGCTGGGAACTTTCGCTAATCAGATCTTCAAGAATGTCATCGATAATCATCAACACCACCTCCGCTATACCCTCCCCCAGTCAGTCAATAGCTTCGCCCTCGTCATCTAGGGCCGAGATCAAGGGGCAGACACTCAAGTTTACTAAAACGTTCTCGAGCATGTAGCCATCCACCCGAACCCGAAATATTGTGCTCTCGATGGGGCTTTCGACATTTCTTTCTCGTCACTCATCATCATACTCATCACCACAGCTCATATCCTAGCATGGTCCATACGAGATTCATCCTACCTCATCCTACCTCATCCTAACCTCGCCATTGGCCTTAATTTGAGTTTTTAGCCCAGATTGAGTTCAATAACAAGTGTCAGGGCAGCATCATCCACAACGCCAGTTGCGACGCCTTTCCGTGAACAAGAAAGCCTGTTGCCTCTTCGGTGCTGCCGCGCTACGGCCGGGATTGGGACGGTGCCACTGGCCCGCCATGACGATAGTATTTTCTACAGTACAGACGGAGCCCGCCGTTCAACAACAGAGGAACGGTTGCTGTCCATTACAAAAGGCACGGACTGGCACGGCGGATTAGTTAACACACCCTATCCGTACGTCCTTCATCGACGGGAAAAACGGGGCGCAAGAAGCGCTCCTCATGGTGCCAACTAGCGGATGAGCCTACATTGTAAGCCCGAGCTAGAACCTTGACAAGGCTTCTCGAGTTGCTTTGACGGCCGCCAGGTCCACTCCCGGTAACTGATGTGGCACTTAGCCGTCTGCTCCCACCTACAGGTACGGTAAGCGCTGGCGATTGACAGCTAGGCTATGACACTATGGCTGGTCCATTGGCGGCCTCGAAAGGCCCGGTCGATCTTGGATCTACCAGAGAGCCTAGCTTAGTGGGCAGTTCTTGGCGGGCTTAGACTCAAGACCGGCCAGCAGACCACACTTTCCAATGAGGTGTGGTGGCGCTCTCCTCAAACGAGGTTGACCCTGGAAATCGGGCATGGTAACTCCCGGCAAGAGCCAGTCATACGGATCCCACGCATCTTTCATCCTTTCTCTCTCTCAATTCCCGGTCGCTGCTCCTGACATCGTTCATTCAAGTCCAAATCTAATCGACAACTTATTCATTAACCCGACGCCTTGAAAATCGCTCTGTCGATCCAGGATAATTAACAGGGCACGTGCAGAGACGCGGTTGCAGCATAGATTGCCGCCGCGTGCTTCCTCGTCATCAGCCCTGCCGGTGCCGCCTGAAACAACGGCGACGTACTACCCCAAATTGTGCTTTTTCCCCCCTCCTGGTCAAGCCTCGAATTAATTACAACATGAGAATTTGCTATGCACCCTGCGGCCAGTCGTATGTCAAACAAGCACCAATCTCAAGGGACAATTGTCAGAAGTGGCTGAGGCTGGACGCCATTGGATTGTTTCTTATAGACACGCACGAGCCACACCGAAAAGTCAATTCGGTTTGCTGGGAAGACTAAACTTGGAAGCGAGAAGGATAGAGGCGGCTCCAGAGATCGACATCAGGGCCCTGAACACCCCTGCGCCACAAGAATGGACGACGTTCAGCATAGCGAGGCGTGTTGCATCATAAAACAGGGCTATGGTTGCGCTGAGTTTATGCCTCATAATCAAGCCAAACGATAGCTTCATTATGAGCAACTTGTTTTGCCACGCGGAACAGACCCAGTTTGTCTCAGGCTTTTCTTCAGCCTCACCGTGGTGACGATGGGTTACATCTCGAGACTGTCTAAGACTCTAACTGTGTCTTCGTTGAATGGGGCTGGGAACGACTTAAGCTAGTGCTCACCGTCCTGGCGCGCCTCGCCACCTCAATGCTCGGTTCATCAAAGAGTGAGAGAGATGAAGAAACAGGGTACGTCAGCAGAAAACCAGTATGGGATGGGCGGTATCGAACGTGCGTCCACATTCGTCACTACCATTCTGAGACATGCAAACTGGCAACCACTTACATCCATCCGAAGCAGCTCGCCTTATGGCTGTTGCTCACCCAGCTGACTGGACCCAGTTCCATGGGCAAAAGAGGGTTGTGTGGTACGCCACCAGGTCTATTCTTGTTCATCCGTCAACAATACGCTCCCTTTCCGCGCAGCGCCCTACGGGAAAAAGGAACAAGTCTATACACTATTCAAGAAGCATACAGCACCAGACCGATCCTTTTAGCTCAGTGCGGGAAATTTACAAGGGACAGGCCGAAATTACTATTAGTCCGAGGACAACATGCCAAGTTTCATGATGAATCAGAGTAATTTCCTTGTTAAGCGGGTGAGCGGTTGCACCACATGCGGACAGTATCCGTTCTTGATTCTAACCTCTCCTAGGTTTGCCTACCTACTTCAAACAAGCATATATGCACGAAAAAGGGTAGGTCTTTATAGGCTAGCTGTCAACTAAGTCCGCCAGACATTAACAGACACCCCTCATTTGCCGCGGCGAACGCCCGTTTTGTGTCATTCGCTTTTCAACCCGAAGGGAACTTCTGTTGAAAATTTCGGTCAAGGATGGGAATGAGATACCCGAACCCTTTGTGAGTTTTCGTCATGTGAAATACGTTGAAACGGGCTAAGCTCAGGACAAGTGTCTGTTACAGCCCTTTCGGGTCAGGGCCAGAGCACATGTCATCGTCCCCAACAGTCAATCCTCCACGTCGTCAAGGTTGCAAAGAAGAGCCAACAGCTGTCTCTATTCGCGGCCATACTGTCGGGCCGGTGGGCTGGAGCTGCGCACCGACTATAGCGCTGGGAAACTTGGCAAAGCATGGACAAGATGAGCCGGTCTTGTGTGGTGCGTCTGCTTAAACATGCTGGTTTATGCTTGTTTCTTTGTTGCCATGTTTCCCGGACCTGGCAGTTCATCAGGCCGATGTGCATATTATTAGGCACACGTATGGATGTGCCGGTCAGAAGAGGCCCTGCCTGCCTGCCTGCCGGAAACCACCCCCCTCACCGGTCAACTTTGACATGTTTCATGCACCTTGCGTGCATCCCTGATCCTAGCTTGACCCGCATGTGTAGATCCTTCGAGTTGGCTTGACTTGCAACAACATAGAACCCTCGCAGCATGGCTCTCTCTTTGAGGCCTCATTTGGGCTGGCCGTTGCAAGTGCCGTTCTCCCAAAATGCCCATGACCCTGTTGTGACTGCATCACAATCACCCGCAAGTCCTTGCAAGCCATGAATTACTCTTTTGGGAGCCCAGCCACTTTATGCGGTTGTGCATGCAGCGGCAGAGGCGTGTTGTCTGCATATCTTCATCGGACCGCCTCCCATCGCTCCAGCCATGATCTTTTCATCTAGCCAATCTGGTGGTTCAATAGCGAGTTCATTCATTCATTTCCCCCTTCTGTGTTTATTTTCATTCTTTTCACTTTACCCAGTACCTATCATCCTATCACCGTTTGCCTCTTTCTCACCATTCTGCATATTTCATAGAAGCCCTGATGTGCAGACAACTAAGTCATGGATGTCCTGTCTTTATGCAGACGTACCAACTTCTGCCCGTGCGACACGATACCACCACCTATACCTTACCTGTTTTAGCAGACCATTCAACTCCGGGGAATCTCCGTACGATGCGTGTGACTGTATAACATTAGAGAAGATCTGTGCTGTGTTGTATCGTCGTGATGGACCAGTCGACCGGTTCGTCGTTTAACAACCAACCTAACACGGACCTCAACTTGGTCCCCAGCTTGGTCAACTTAGCATATTGGTTATCACCGGCATCGGCTCGCCGCCCGTGGTGAGCCTTGCAAGCACTCCAGACCTGGGCTAGCTGCTGCCGCTATCCACGGCCGGCGGATCCGCCTCTCCATCATCTCCACTCGATCCTGCTATGTCTGAAATAGTAAAACGGGGGACTGACTACTGACTACTGCCAACTGGTGATGGCACCTTTAAAGACTACCGTCGTAAAATTAGTGGATCAAACACCCGGGAGCTCACAGCATTTGATATTTCCAGAGGAGAAAAGCCTCCTAGTGCAGCTAGCTATTCAGGAGTAAAGCACCTAAAATCCTATCAGGGGTGATTCATTCAATTGCTCTTACGCACAGGCAGTCGATATATTTGCTGTCAAACACTTGATGCGTATGTGAAATGTAATCCCTTGCTTTTGATTCGAGTTGATTTGGTTCGGTTTGATTTAATTCCATTTGCCAACATGGGCGTCTGGTTATCATTAATCGCTCGCGAGATGTCTACCTAGGTAGTCTTTTTTGTGTCCCATTTCTCATCTCAAGTACACATCAAACATTGTTCCTTCATTCAAACGCTATTGCCGTATATCTTGTACATCCATCGTCGTGGCGTCAATAGTAAATGATCGCTTTCCATCCGTTGTGTTCCTTTGGAAAGATCTGCGCCCCGGTGGCTGGGTCCAGGAAGCCAAAAACACCATCTCCACTTTAAATAACCCCCCAAAATATCCAAGGGATATCCCATCGCTAAGCGCGTGTAGACCAAACCCCAAACATCGAAGTTGAAAAAAATAACGATACCTAAACTGGTCCAGGTATCGCTCCAGAGAATTAAGAAAACGGTACTGCATGGTGCAGCTCTAGTTCAGACACTGCCCCTGCCCATAGTACCAGGTCTTCGCTGGCCCAGCGCCTCAAGCTCCTCATCGTAGGTGGCGCTCTCTCCGTCGCTCAGGGGTCCAACGGGCTCCCGCTTGCCGTGGTCAAAATCGCCGCGTTCCGTAGTGGCAAGAACCTTCATGTCACCGCCTCGAACGCCTGTCATGGCGTCGGATTCGGCGCGAGCATTGTTGATCATAGTCGGCAATTGGCGACGTCGAGCATTGATGAACCAATTCGAAATTTGATCTGTGGGTGCACATGTTAGTTCCTAGTCTGACTTCCAATGTTTCCCAGTCGGTCAGGGAAGCCCTGTAGGACTTGACTTACTCATCTGCAATCCTGTTTGCCGCATAAGGTCCTGCTTCTCGTCCTCAGTCGGATATGGATGCTGAAGATGTGCAACAAACCACGCCCTGAGTTTATCCGTGGTTTCCTTGGGTAGATTACCCCTTCGCTTTCGCTGCTTGTTATCGCCGCTCAAGCTGGCAGGACCCATTTCTCCAAATCGAACAAAATCCTGGTAGGGTGTGTTGTATCCCCCAGTACTAAAAGGCGTACGATCAAATGAGTGAGCGGATCCGGCAGATAGTGACTGATATCGCGTTGGATGATGATAAGGATATCCATAGCTGCTTTCACGGTAAGGGGAGACGCCAGATTCTGGAACAGGGGCCCTCGAATGTGGTGGTATCGGTTGATGAGAGGACCGATATCCCTCTAAAGGTGCTGGCACACGGCCCACAGGCACCGGCTCTCTTTCCAGAGAGCGTGGTGGAGGAAGATTGGGCAATGCTGGTCGAGGCTCTGGTCTTTCAGTCCCTTCTACAGAGACCGAGTGGGAGTTCGATCCGTTTGCCAGATATGGGCTCGCTCGTGTGGGGGTTGCCCAATTCTCCTGGGCTCCGGTCTGCATGGGTATGCTTGGTGAAATTTGTCTGGGTGATGTTCGCTCGGGGCTATAGCACAGACGCGGCACTTGGCGGACTCTCTCACTTTCCACCTCTCGTTCCATCGATAGTCTCCTCCTCTTGCTGGCATTAGGTGAGTGCACATATTGAGGTGATACTGTGGTCAATGGCGCTGCGGCCATGGACGGTCCTGTTACAGGTGGCTTTGTGTTGAGATCATGTGGTGGCTGAGTTTGTAGGTGTAATTCGGGGAATGCCTAGGAGGTGTTAGCCAAGAGAGCCATGTCTGCGTTCGGGCTCAACGTAGTTGTACCTGTCGAATTGAAGGAAGGGCGATCTTTTCATTCTCTGTCCTCGGTCGTAGTGATAGGTCGGGACACCGGTTTGTTTCCCATGGTCGTGGCATGCCGAAGGATGAAAGATGAGAGGAAGGGGATGCTGTAGCAAGCATAGACATCTTGGGAAGTTTGGTATGTGAGTGCTGCGATTTGTGTTCAGACTGTCTTGACAGTAAATGGCTATCTTCCATAACAAGACGGCCAGTCAGGCAGGAGTAGACCGCACAGCGGCCAGCGTGGTCTAGGTTGCGGTGTTAATTCACACGTTATTCCGTGGTAGGTAATAGGGAATATGGATAGTACCTTTGAGTATTATACAAAGTGGAAGCAAATGTACTGTCGAGTAATACAGCCGGGGAGTCCCAGAACAATAGACAGTCAAAGAAGCAGATCCTTTAGAGGGTAAAGAGTGAATTCCAGCACACCGTTCTTATAAAAGTTCAACACTCGTCGTATTACCACAAGATGGCGATGAAGAAAAGGAAGAAAAAAACGGTGGTCTTAGAGAATGATGGAGGGTCCGGGGTCATCTGCAGCAGGTGGGAAGTCCAAGGCTTTTGTATATCAGAGGTGTATGGCGGCTTAATGCCCTTGACGGTTGCTCCAAATCCCATGTAGTGGGGGAAAGCGCTTAACCATAGGGCAATACAGATGAGGTAGTAACCAAGATAGGAAATGGCAGAAGACACAGGGCCCGTAACCAGTCTGAGCGGAGAATTTCAAAAGTGGTCGGGGCTCAACTGGAGAAGTCGAGGTATTAGTGAAACCAACTCTCCAAGCCACAGACGACGCGGGAACAAAGCGTTGTGGACTGGGATGCCAGGTTCTTTAAAGCAAGACGTCTAGTAGAGACATCTTTGCCTCGAGGTGTGGAGGAAACAACCTGACGGGCAGGCTAAACCTGAAGGGACCAGGCATACGAGCTTGAATGGGGTACACGGGGGGCGATCAAGGACCCAGGGGAATAAAGTATGGGGCAAGATGAAGAAACAACTGGTCTGGGTTCAGAAAAGTTAGCGTTGTATCGTTCAGGTCAAGAGAAACGTCACGACACACAAGAGTAGCTTTGACAGGCTCGTGGTGAATGCTAGGATATGTCCGCTTCCTGGATCAAGGGTGGTTGTCGACATGGAGCAGGGGCTCAAACCACCCATGCTGGACGCTGGACGCCTTAGTTCTCAATTTAGGAAACCAGTTGGAAGGCGACCAGGTCCACGGTGGCTGACACACCATGGCGTGGGAGCTACTAGCAGCCTTCTTGATGTGGAGTGTGGAGTGGTGTCAGTTTTCGCCGCTTCCACCCCTAGCTTCTTGTCCCTTTTTTTTATGTATGTGAGTGTCGACGCTTATGTAGATAGTCAAGACGGTTGAGAACGTGCCATGAATGGGATTGTCCTACGCGAGGACCAGGCCAGGTCTTGGGGTGGTATTGCATATGCATCTGAATTCGCATCGCATACATATACCGGAACGGGCGTGGACATTCATAATATCCGAACGTCTAAAAGCCATCAGACCAGTCCACAGCTCGGCACAGGGACAGACAGGAACAGGAAATGCTCCCAAACAGGGCTGCAATTGCCTCAACGTTGGCAAGCCTCAGTGGCTTGGGGCTACATAGCCGACCTGACTGTGGTCGTGAACGTTGTAAAAGTAAGAGGCCACTGAGACGGCCATTCACCACTGCGTATGAAGGGATCACGAGATTGGAACGCTCTGACCCCGGCCGATGAGATTCGGGCTCGTGGTGCCATTAGAGTTCAAGGATGACGGGTGCTGAGCACTGCTAGATGCCGTTACACTCCTCTTTGCTGATGCGGTAAGCCCTGGTATTGTATTTGACGGATTGTCACGTCCATAGTCGCTATGGCTAGGTAGGAGAAGCGCTAGGGCGGCTACGGCACCCGCCACTGACAATGGCATCCGCAGTTGCAAGCAGACCATGATCCAAGTGTGCCCTCGATTTCGCCGCCGTCGAACAAGCAATTACATTGTCAATACCGCGCTGTGGATCGATCAGTTTAGTTTAGCGAGTGTCACTCTCATTCCCTCTCCGTCGGCAGGCAAGTTGCAGGCTCAGCGAGGAGGTTGAATTGGGTTGCAGGTACATCCATGCTTCGAGGCAAGAGATCGTCTCCCGGCAGTCGTTGTGTGTTCGGTAACCAATGCGGGGTTAGTTGGCAAGCATGGAAAGGAATGCCTTGCTTGTTATGTTAGTATATTATGTTGTGCTGTGTTGTGCTGTGCTGTGTTGTGTTGTGTTGTGTTGTGTTATGTTGTGCTGCGCTGCGATATGTTTACTTCGCAGATTCCCAGCAATCCTGAAAGGGGGAAACCAAGAAACCCACCCATACCGCCAGGATTTCTGACGCGGCTTGAGCGGGTACAGAGGCCCGTGGCGTCGACGGACAGTCCAGGCCCAAGTCCCTGGGTCTTGGAGCCGTACTGTAATTCAAGTAGGTCCATATGGTATAGATGCAAACGCCTCTTTCAATGCAAAGACGGACAGTCTTAATTGAAAGTGGCTCGGACGTGTAGCAACTTAAACAATGATTGTTTTAAACGCGCTTGTCAGGCGAACCAGCGACAAGTTGGCCCAGAGGTTAGTATCCAGCAGAGACAGATTGTGACAGCTTCTAGCTTGACATAAAGTGCATATGTTTGTCAGCAGATGCCGAGTTGCGATTGGCTTGTCAAGTTGCGCGATCGTCGTGAAGATCGCACGGCGCCGGGACAGATTGGGACCAACTCCGGGACCGGGATGGGCATTCTCCAAGCTTGCGACTGGCTCTGTGAAAAGACGTTTTAGATGGTACATGCAGGGCCCGGCATGTCCAACATGCACCGTAGCATTTGGGGCTCGATATGGTCTGCCACCGACGACAATCGCAGTCATGCCTGACCTTGGCACCTGAATGAAGCATCTCATAATATCGGATCGAGAATGCTAAAAACACCTATCCGAGAGAGACCAAAACCGTTACATCGAGGCTTTCCGGTGGGTGTCTTGTCCCTGGCGTGTCTGGGCTCGGCAGATGAGTTTACAGGCGTGCTCGGGGCCTGTAAAGTTTGTTTGAAAAAAGAGACAAATGCCCGAGTTGAAGTTGCACTCGCCGTTAGGGTGGTCGTTTGTTACGGGAGATGATGCTAAAGAGCAAGCTGAGGGCATCTTCTCCACTTGCATCCATTATTGGCAGCAGATCCACATCACGTTACCTTGCACGAGTTTGGAGGTCCTGCCTACCTTAGTACCTTTCAACATACAGTACCTATAGTACCTACCCTACTTGCCTGGTGTATCCAAGGTACCTACCTACCTCTTATCGTCCTATACCTAGCATCACCGGGTTTTCCGGCAGCAGAACAAAGGGACTATCAGTTGTTGTCTTTGTACCTAGGTATCAAACATCAGGCTCCCAAAATTGAAGGTGCTTCCTGTCCCTACTTCCTACCTGTCAGGACCAGCGGATTAACCCACGCCGCTACTCTGGCCTCAACAAATCTCCAGCCTGCCTATTACGTTCTCGTCATGGTCATGCAATTCAGCGCATCATACAACAAGCCCCATCTCATTTCCTCAACGACCTCTACTGTTATCGCGCAGTATTCATGAGATCACTAATCCAGCCGCATGCAGTCGGGGTGCCAGCCAGTTCACGTCCCGCAGCCCCAGCCCCAGGAGAGGGCCATCACTAGCGAAACCCTGGTTTTAAAGTTATTTCCTTGGCATCGGCCGCCCGGCCAAACCTCCCTGTGCCTAGGCTAAGGGACGCACATACATACCTACGTGCAGCATGCTGGAGTACGTTATTACTTCATCTGACTCTGTTATAGTTGCCATTTCAGGGCTGCGACTCAGCATGCTTGCTAGGATCAGCCAGGCTGGCGGCTGGATCTGTCAGAGCTGGTGTGTCGCCCCGTTTCCAAGACTTCAGACAAGGGTACCGGGCCATACCTTGTCCACAACAGTATCCCGGTATCGAAAAACCGACCACTCACCTTTCTTCTCGGAGCTGCGCCGACTGCTGTCGCCGATCAGTTTTTGACAAAGACGTTCGGCTACAAGTAAATCCCTACGGCAATCCTCTAGCTTATCCACATCTGTCAAAACTGCACAACGGAGATACCCCAATGCCTGCCCAGTACCTATGGTACATACAGGAACGCACTGATAGCAACCTCAAAATGTCAGGTGTGCCGATCATCAAGCAAGGTCAGGAGGCCGTTCGATTTCTGGGTTAGCGAGGACTTTGCCTGCTAACATACCACTTGACTCTGCGTTCCGATATCGAGTGTTCCAAGTCACAACACGGCCAGAGCTGGATCCACGTCTTGTCTGCTATGCACATCATCTTCCCAGACAGAGAGACTTGGGCTGGCCCACCGACGTTGTGCCGCTTATGCAAGCTATGCATGCTGCACATCCCTATATGTATGTATGTATGTACGGTACGGAGTACAATGTTTGGCCAACGCCAATGCCCACATCTTGTTCATGCGAACCCTAGCTGCTGGGCAAGACGTTGTGACTCCTTTCGCGCCCCCGCATGGCCCTTTCTTGACATCTCACCCGGAGTGAGACAACCTCAAGTTGTTTGTGGAAACTCCTGTACGTGACCGTTACATATCTGGACGCTGAGTTGTTTGATCACTCTCTCGGTGTCAGCCCAAAATGGAACCGGAAGCATCCAGGACACACTCGCAAAACGGCCTGCACTAGGAATAGACCCCTAGTCTACCCGGCATCCTGGCCTGCCTTGCTCAACAACCTCCAATCACTCGCCCACCAGAGGTCACAACCATCACCCGCGACAAATCACCCTGCGGCAGAGCCCGTTGGTCGGGAGGGGCTTTCAGGGCACCCTGGTGCGCCTACCAGCTCCTGGGACCTGGTGGGCCTGCAAATAGAAACCAACACATCTGGCGCCGAGCAGATCTGGCTTTTGACATCTTTTGCGGGACGCCCCAGTCTCATCTCTGTGTCACCATCCATCATGATTCTACCAACCATGGATGCGCAGAAAAGTCTCCGTTCAAGTCAAGAATTATACCTCATAAAACTCACCGCCCTGCATGAGTTCATCGACTTTGCCATACCAGATCTGAATCGGTACCACGGCATAGAGTGCACGATTAGGTCTTGGAGTACCCTTTCGACAACGTGGGGGGCGTTCTTCACCAGATGTGCCAAGTCTCCATAGTGGTTACTGTACTCCTGACAGGCAAAAAGCAATCACGGCCACCCACAACACCATGCACACTAATGTCGCCCCTTGCTATTACGATTCAGGATCGTACGGTAAGTTGTCAATGCCCAACCGATTGGGTGTCATTGACGACTATGCTGTCGCTTATCTCGCGTTTGCCAGGCCGTCCTCCGTCGCTATGACCTGCATGCGCTGGCAACTCTGCCATATCAACGGCTTCTTGCATGCTCAACTCAATCAAAAAGACGGGAGACCGCAGCCAACACCCATTCTGCTTTCATATCTCAAAGAACCCGGGTAAACGCTGCCATTACCTATCTGATAACTCCTACTTAGAAGATTTTTACCTTCAGTTCATTCACAAGAAGTGATTGTCCCAGCTAACATCAGAACGGCACAAGTCCAAGAGTCTTTGTTAACCTATAACTATGTTTCGATTCTAGCAGTGCTTGGCGGCCTATGCATATTCCGAGAGGACGAATTGCCTTACATTTCATATGATACGGGATCAGAGCTAGAGTCAGTTGTGCATATGCTACTAACAGACGTTGCCAGACTGCTACACAAGGAAAAGCGGTGACGGCAGCCGTTTCAATCGCATTCTCTTCGAGAACTGCTTGTTTATACACCGGAGATGGAATGGTCCGCTTTAGCTCAGCTTTGGTCCTTGAGACCTCAGGCCTGTACTATATCATGCCACGACGACTCTATTGCTGTTCGAGTACTTATATATATATATATATATTTAGTGTAATTCCTACACCGGCCTCAACTTTTCAAGAATACGACCACGGTTAGAAGGGTTCCATATAGGCAATCCGGCTTGGATACAACAAACATGGCAAATCATGACTCGTTCATCTACCTAATGCTCACTTGCTATATCATCGCTACAACCAGCTGTTGCAGTAAAGAAAGATGGCCCGCAGCAATCCTCCCTTATAATTTGCATCCGCACGGCACCTTTGGATAGGGGGGACTATCCTGGTAACCCAGGACCCTCTGCGGCAGGCCATAACTGTGGTTCAATTGCCCAGTTTAGATCCTCTGCATTGCCCCATCAGCAACATGCAACGCAATACTGTCGTCCACTGCATCTATTTTCACCGCTCTGAGAGTCGGGTTAGCCAGGTCGAGCAAAATTGCCAAAGAGTTCCTGACAAGGGTTGATGTACCACTCAATCCCGACGACCCTCAGCGTGGGAGCGGGAGCGGGATTTCTCACCTCGATCGAACGGTGATTGCCCCGAGGTCGTACTCAGATCATGTTGAGCTCTATCAAGGTCATGATCCATGAGGTGCATGATCGCGGCACATGTCTTCCGTGTCTACGGTCTCGTCCTGTCTGCAGATGCAGAAGAGGAACTGCATAACACATGTGACAAAATTTCCCATTTTACGCAAGGTCTGCTGCATGTTCATGATGGATGTTTTTGAACTTTCCGCCTACTAATCCTTTACGAGGGCTACATCAAGTGATTGGAGGCCTACGTGAATAATCCAGCCGAAAATTAACTTCCATTTTCGATTGTGAATTTCTCGTATACATGGGTTGCGCCGGAATTTTTTCTTCTGTCATTATGCGTCTCGCAAGGTTGTCTCTTGATGGGGATGTTACCAGATCTTCTTACAGGCTGGCTAAGTTCCTGGTAGTGTGACAGTTGAGCAGAGGACCTAATCCTTGTCAGTCAGGTTTGAAGGAAAACCGCATCGACTAGATGAAAGAGGAAACAAAGCAGTGATTTTTGGCGGTTGACTGCATTTTAACGGGACTTCTTCTTTCATTATGTTCATCACCTTTCGTTGTTTTCTAGCAACTGATACACGCACCGTCGCTTATACCGTACCCCATCAATGATCGCTAGGATCTTGTTGTCATCGTCGGAAGCTGGCATTGCTGTGCCGGCTGACTAGCTTTGTATACCATTCTGGGCTAGGACGATTGGAGAATCCTGAAACTTGATTCTCGAGAGGAAGATTTCTGTTGGCTATTGCGTCTAGAGTGGTTCATAACAAGGAACTTGGCCTATTGCTGACATTCGACAAAGCCAAAACGCAACTATTCTCAACGATTGCATCCGGTCAAAGCTGTGCCTCCTGTCAGACGGGCACCAACCCCAGCTTGAACCGCCGTGGCCGGGTGTCCTATGGCCCCAGACCACGGGCCCTTTCCCCGGTTCGGCCTCTTGGTCGGCTGTTTTCCTCCTTCAGCTGTGCTCCGTGCTCCCCGCCAGTCTCGGGTGCTGATGAGTGCCGGCACCTCTTGTTTTTGTGGGTTGCGTTGCCTGCCCCTGTTCCCAGTCAGTACTGTACTTCGCTCTGCTGTGATATTGCTCAGATATAGCCTCATATACCTAAGTACCCACCACCAACTATTGTGGTTTACCATTCACTTACGCAGGCCGAAGCCACCAACACCATTTAACGGACAAAATTGACATTTGCTACTCTTACAATGCAGCATTTGACTAAAGTCACCGCCAATCAGCCGTTGACGGCCCTCAATATGCCCCTTTCCTAACCCTTTCCCCTCCCCCTTTATCAACCTTCCCAGATCCTTGAACTCCGGTGCACGAACCCCGCGACAGCATCCTATATTTTCTCCCTTGACTGTACTCCGTTGCCCCTGGATAGATTATGTGTTCTCTGCAATATATGCCATGCCATGCCCGCTACACATGTGTCACCCGCCGCCATGGACCGAACCTCTTGCACACTTCACAGTACAGTAATGATGTTGTTTTTCACCACACGCCCCTTGCAAAGCCATCTGCGGATCGTCATACCGAGAGGCTCTGTTTCTGGAAAGTCGCGACAAGCACTCCATTGGGCAGTCCGCTCCCTCGTCGAGTTTCACCACGCGTATTACAGTGACGATTTGGTTTTGTTGGTTGGCCGCGTGAAAACGAGGACTTGCCGCCTTACGCAACAGCATCAGCTGCTGTATCTGGGCTGCTGTACTGCCAAGACAAACCCGTAGATCAGATGAGGCGTAGAACATTGACCAAGCCAAAGGTAACTCGATTTAAGTGTCGTCACGAGCAATACGCCAACTGGAATATCTTGTCACACTATTGAACCATGTTGGAAAGTAGATACGAAGGAAAGGCTCTTTCCAAGCTACCCAGGCAGGTTCGCTGTACAAGTAGAATGAAGAGATACAATATGTGAAACCTCATACCGCTTTCTGTCGCTATTCCCAATTCCAAGATTCCGATCCTTGAGCCAAATCCCACTTCCTTGTGGTTTGTGATTATCCTCCCTTGACATAAACGCCTGAATTGGGTTGATGACCAGCCCGTATATGCACCGTAAAAGCGTAACCCCATTATCTGTCCAATGCTATGCCCGCCGGAACACCTTGTTGAGAAGTCCTCCCCCGCGTCCCCTTCGTGTTATTTCTTCTGAAGACGGCATGGCCCGAATCTCCTTGCCTTTACTTGTCGATTGCGGGCTCCCATCTGACACCGGTTGCCCATCCCCTCTACCAACCTCGACATAGTCATCTGATTCTCGATTCGAGTTTGTCTTGTCAAAGTAAGCATCGGCTGCTAACTTGTCATGCTCTGGTTCATATACTGTGGTTTGCGGCTGTGGGGCTTGAGCATCTCGAATTTTTGTTAAGCCGCGGTCTAGATATTCCACCATTTGAGCTTTAGTAACAAAGCTTTCGTCATCGGATCTAACAGCGCCGCCGTGAGCATCCTGTGCCTTTCTGAAAAGTGCCGGGAAGTGATTCTGAAACTCATTTTCCAGGACCTTCTCCTGCTCCGCCAGCGCCGTGGTACGCTCTTCATCGTAAACAGAAGATGAGCTCAGGTGCCGTGCCTGGTCCTCTCCCTCCAAGCGAATGAGAAGGTCAGCAAAGTCCTTTTCGTTACTCGAAATGTCTACTTGGCCGATGGCAGCTGATTCTTTGAAGCCCTCTCCGGAATCCATGAAGTCTTGAGGATCTTGGGCACGATAAATATGACTGCTGAAAGAATCACTAAATTCCCGATAATGGCCCTTCAGTATGAAACAGCGTCCGGTCCAACCACAAGCATAGAGTTTCTCCAGCAAAACTTCGGCAGCTGGGCATTCCCACGGATATTCGAGCCCGCGAGAGTAGAAAATAATGCATCTCGCTTGTGGCCAACAAGAGAACGTTCTCCTACTTTGCGCGTCGGCGAAGGCTCGCTCAATCATGTCTAAAGACGCCGGACGTAAGAAAGATTGCGGAGCACGTAGGTGAATTGCACCCTTAATATGCGATTTCTGAAATTCTGGTGATGACCGAAGATCGAGTATAAGATTTTGTCTCGGTAGTGATATATTCAAAAGTTCACTGAGATTTGCTGGTAGGATCATGCGTTGTCCTTCGTGGGCCTTGGCTTTCAAGTCCTGAACTCGGAGGGATGCGAATCGTTGAGTGAACGCGTCCTTCTCTCTTCGATGATGGAACCAAACTTCTACATGCCAGGGTTCCACGCCAAGGTTTGAGGCAAAGAACGCCTTTTGGCCATCATTTGGCAATGGTGCGGTCTGGTAGTATTCCTCTAGACGTTTTTCCACGTGAGGGGAAAACTTTTTGGGTTCTGGTACGTCAGCTCCGAAAGTAGTACGTCGTAGAGCTTGCTGCTGATTCATAATCATTTGCCTCGATAGATTCCCACTGGTTCCTAGTGATGATGATGACTGTTGTCCTTGGGATGAAGTGAGTGAGGTTGCTGAGTGCATGGACCTCATGTGACGTAGCGGTAAGCTCTGGGACGGTGATCCAGGTTGAGATGGTGTATTAAGGGGCGAGAGCTGTTGTATAGGCGAAAGAGGGCTTCTTATCCCAGTGCCCGTGTTTTGCGTCCCATATGCAGGATCTCTGAAAGCCCCTACTGGATTAGCCATCTCTGTAGCTGCGAATGTTGTGCCAGAAACTCCTGAGACGAACGAAGCATTGTCACTCTCGGTCGGATAACGACTTGCTGGAACCAAGACTGGCACCGACTGATTTCGATGCTTTTGGGTCATGAGGTTATTAGAGCGAATGAAAGCAACAAACGAGGTTGCATGATCTTCTGGGAGCAGATCCCAAATCGAAACAGGCATTGAAATAAGAAGCATTGTTGAATGACTCTTGAAAACGCCCTGGACCTTGACATATTTGGCCATAGCAGGAAATGCACCAAGCCATTGTTCCCATGCATTAATGTCAAGCCTTTGGTCATCTTCCAATGCCAAGGAGATCATGACATGAGGGGTGTCCTCGTTAGGTTCAGTGAACATGTAGTCGTTTTGTGAGACAGTCGCCGGATCTGGTGCTCGGCCTGGCTCATGGCCTACAGCGGGCATGGGTAGCAACTCGGGAGATGGCAAGTTATCGCCACGGGACGTCCGACATATCTCGATGCTGGGAGCTTTGTGGTTGGACGTCATCATGAAGTGCACTGGGGTTGATCGAGCCTCAAAGTATTTGCCGTTGATGGTGATGGGTCGAGGATGCTTCAATCGAGCGAGAACTTCGGCATGAAGCATAGCAGCGGAGAATGCCCTGATGCGCCATTCCTGGAGCACCTCAATGAGAGCATTGGTGAAGGAATAGCGCCCAGGGTCCGGAGCAATGGCATCCCAGCTTGACGCTGAGATAGTCTCGGTGATACTGGCCCCGCTGGGAAAGGTAGCGCTGGCGGCTCCAGCGCAGCAGTCCAACAGAATAAGCACGTCTGACAATGAACGCTCAAGAAGGGTTTGGATCGCGGACCATCTAAAGAGGAGGTTAGACATACGTCAGAATATGTGGTAAGGAGGACCCTTACTGGAGCCATGGTGAGTTTGCTTCCCGAGTTCTGAACAAAGCTGTTAGAATGCCTATTTGACGTTTTGGTAGTATCCGAGTACTTACGCGCACCAGGTGCTCTGCCTAGATTCGTCGATTCTGGCATGTCCACCGTAATACACTACGAACAGGGTTTCTTGAGATTCATGTTGTTTGATAAGTTGACCAATGCGCATCATCAACTCAAGATGTGAATTCTCGGATGGTATGGCAAAGATATCAGTGCTGAAGCCATAGTCCTCGCTCAAACACTTTTCGAGATCCTCCAATTCAGGGATAACAAAGAGGTCATCGGAGTTCCAGTGCAGTAATAACGCCTGCACGTTGGTGTATCTAGCGGAAGACTTTCCTCGGTTGGGAAAGGCACGGGCGGCGGACTGACGAGAGTTTAGATGATGCTCCAAGGACATGATAGGAAGGATAGACTGACATCTTCAAGTCTCTGGGCAAACTGGCCGATATGTTTTACGTGGAAACTGGTTCGGCTCGTGTCATGAGTTGCGGATCTAACGTAGTAGTCTCCTCCACTAGAAGCAGCCTACATGCCGTATTGTGTAAGTTTTGTGTCACTTGAGCTGTAGAGATGAGGCCAAGGGCGAGACGAACCATAGGAGGGCCAGTGCTTCTCGAACCGGGGCCTTCAACAGGCCGTCGGGAGCGAATAGTAACATATGGTTGATGGTTGGCCATGGCGTCGAATGAAGGCAGCTCTTTAGTGGTATTAGGCAGGCCAGCCCGAAAATGACTGAGTGATTCACCCTCGTGGCCTCAAAATCAATATCGTGGCTGTAGCTGTGGCCGTTGAAACGGTTTCGAGGTGGTTATACTATATTATCTCGGTTCCAATGTGATACGGATAGCACGGTACTGAGGCGCACTGAGGTCACTTGTAAATAGGCATGGTCGTGTCCGTCGAAGCGTGTCGCTGCTCTCGGGGGACGTTTCACGGAGGCAAGGGGAAGTATGTAAGAGTAGAGAGTTCAAGGCTATCTCGTATTATCATGTCGACGGTGAGAAGACGGAACATAGGACGGGAAGGGACGACTTCCTTCAATTCGCGACCACCTAAGAGGTTGAAATGGATGAGCGTCGGTCCCCAAAGAGGCTTAGTGCGGGACATCTGGCGGTAACCAAAATGGATGGGAGTGGAGGGTATCGGGTGACGCCAGCCAGTGCCAGATCTTGGTGGAATCCACGTGTACTGGGTACTACTGAAGTGACCAAGTTCAGGGGAGCTTAGGTTAGGATGCTTTCCACCAAGATCAACGTCACTGACCGAATCGCCCACCGAGCTCAATACCGAAGCAACTAATCAAGGCGAGAAAAAAATCTACTATTCCCTGTCTTTTACACTAGCTGAGGTTCTTGGCGATTCTAGCGTTCATCTGATAGGCCACTTTGAGCACGCGACAAGTTTCCCTGCCACAGGAGGTAAGTAGCTGCTGTAGCTTACAGTTAAGCTTCGATCTGATATACAACGTCTAGCAAAGCAAAGCAACGCAGCACGTATACTCCCCCATCATGCGTGAGCGAGTCACCTTTATCCACAAGGACTATACCCTTGATCCCGAAGCTTTGGATATCCAAGAAGCTGGATTGCTTGGGCCACAGATTGAGACTGTTCGCCAGGACAGGCTCACTATCCCTTTCAACGAGCTGCCTTGTGAGCTCACGGATATACTCAATGACTATGATGCTCTCCACATCAGATGGGCCAGCCCCGTCAAGTTTGAGACGCTTGATCCTTTCACTTCTCGTATCTCCCCCGGGCTTCATGTCTATGCCACACCTACGTCGGCATCCTCGTCCAATCCGTATGTGTTCAACCCTATATGTCGTTAATTTCTAGTTTCTAACTCGCTGTATTCAGATTGAAACTGTGTGCTTGGCTTCAGAGGTTCGGTCCACTCGACTGCTCAAAACCCGAGGCGTTCACTGAGTTCGAGCAACAAAGCACCTCTACTTTTCCCAACTTTTCCTTTTACCAGGCACTGGAAGATCTGCGCTCTTTCATAACTACCAGCTCTCAAGAGTTCTGTTCCGAGACCGATTCTGTCTGTAATGCCCGGCTGCGTAGTCTCTTGACTGCTACCGGCTTAGACTTGTCTTATGACACAACCACAACTGCTCTCGTCGTTTCAGCATTGTGGCCTCTCCGACCTCAGACAGTTGCAGTCCCTGCATCATCTGAGAGAAGGGTCGAGGTGGGAATTTTCGTCAATGACCACTCACAGCCCAATATGAAGGAGAATGAGCTCGGGGTTGCCGGTGTATTGTCTGTACTCGGGGATCAGAAGAAGCCTTCACCAACCATGTTTACTTTCCCTTCTCGTCATCGACGAGCCGACTCTGTTTTTAGCTCCAAGTTTCTCTCACCCACGGGTCTTCACCCAGCCCTTCAACTCACCTTGAGTTCCAATAAGCCTCCGAGCGCCGAGAACCAATGTGCACCCTACGCATTCTTGACATTACCAAAGACGATTTTTGCGGATCGTTATCAGCTAGGAGATAACCTGTTTCTGGCCTCCAAGAACCTCACTGATTTGCGATATACGACTCTACCCGTTGACTTGGAAGCACCAGCATACACCACAGAAACATGGGGCTCCAGTATCCTTCTTGGACTGGCACCTCCCGACTCTAGTCAAGATCAGCAGCCATGGACTGTCGAGGTTCCTCTGCACCTACGATACCTCAAACCTTCAGCAAACGGCGAGTCTGAGATTGAGGTCCCGTACCCTGCTGTCTTTTGGGCTTGCTCTTCGGGAGAAGAGACCCTGGAGAACCCATTTGACCGTCTTCACGTGGGATATGACCATATCTTTTCTCGAGATACTGTGTTTTGGCATGTTACTCCCCAGCCGGAAGGTGGCAGTAGGCTTATGAGCCCAGTTACGGTACCAGTGCTCAAAGATGGAGAGGTGGACTTGATCAGGTCCGGCACCGCGGCTGCTGTTGCGCTAGGTTTCGCATGGGTTTTATGGAAGCTGATCAGTGTCATGATGAAGTCTAAGAATACGACAGCCCATGCGCAGAAGGTAGAAGCACAAAAGAAATCTACCTAGTTTAGCAAGATGCGGGTTTCGTATTGCTTGGATTAGTTAGAGCCTAGCCCGGCATAGAGATGGTGGTGGACAGCGCGAAGAATAGAGGGACTCTTAAGTAGACAAATTGTCGAAAAGCTGATGTATACTTAATTAAAATAATTATTTCTGCTCGTTCTAAGTACTAATCTTCTGTTGTATTATCCTCATTCGTATCGCATACCATAGCACTTGATCGCGCACGTGACGTCAAGGAGTTCAGATAGAGCTTAACTCAACCCATGCTCTTAACTCACTCATCTCTCAATTGAGACCAGCCATTCATCACGAATTGACCACTAATACACAACTCATCTGCCGAGCCCGGCTATGAGTTTTATACGCCAATATATGCCTTGAACATTAAGGAATAATCATAAAAGTCTACCATGCAACTCGATGGCCCCAACACCATCCTCAGACGAGTCCCCAGTGTCGACCTCTGGCCCGGGACTGAGGCAAACACCAGACTCGGCTGAAAACAGGATAAGACGAAATGTAGCTTGCATCAGTTGTCGAGACTCAAAGGTGAGTTTTCTGTGCTCTGCTGCGTGGGCATAAACTGAGAGTGCTAGGTGCGGTGTAAGGCGAATGCTATCGCGGGACAGCCATGTCAGCGATGCGCCAAGGTACGAGTGCCGTGTGTCTATGATAAATCGCACAAGAGAGTGACGAGAAGAAGGTATTTTCCCGAATTATATCAACTCGCAACTTAGTCTGGAACCATGGACTTGTGCTGATGTCAAACTTGATAGCAAACTGGAGCTATTGGAGCAAGAAGTCAGATCTATCAAGCAAGTCGTTCAACCGAATAACAATGTCGATTCAACAGCAACCTCAAATAGAAACGGTTCTGCATTTCCTTCTCAACCGAATCACATACCCTCAGCCACCAGCGTGACCATTTTCCCGTCACCAAGTATTCCGCAGAACCGTCAACAAGCCCATTCCCTCATAGAGACGGCCTCCATTTCTGAAAACCCAGGGCCGACAAAATCTCGGATGCTAGGCGATCGCATTCTGTCTGGGCCAGACATTGAGTGGTACTTTGAGAAGTGAGATCATCCTCCCCAGCATCGGTACTGACACTAACAGCCTCTAGATATCTGCAGCACTTTCACCCATATTTACCGATACTGAGGAAAAAGAATCCAGATGAATGCTACGAAGCATCACCAACTCTCTTCTGGGTCATCATCTTCGTGGTATGCCGCCGCTATGCAAAAGACGAGCAACTCATAACCGAAGTGCTCGACTCCCTCAACCGCGATATCTGGGCCCTGCTCGCAACCATTGCATTGGACCTCGAGGCTATCCATGCCCTCATGATCGTTTGCACCTGGCCATTCCCAAGTACTAGATTCGTGACCGATCCGTCACCGACGTTCATAAGTAGCTCCCTACACGCGTGTATGCTACTGGGTCTTCATACAGGGCGAGGATCCCATCCCAGCTTCCTGATCGGTGGACGCCAGCACATGACGTGTACAGACTACGAGGCGTCAATAACATGGGTTTTCTGCTGTATCCTATCTCAGAGGTGTGTTCAACACTTGTAATAGATATAGCAGAGCCAAGCAGCTGACATATGTGACTAGGATTGCCACAGGGAGTGGACACCCACCTCCCTTTTTACAACACGACGACATTCGTTGCAAGAACGTTATCAAAGACACTCTTGCACCGGAGTTGCTAACACTGTTTGAATTGCAAAAGTTCTCAAACCGTCTTCACACAGCCATGACGGCGCAAATCTCTTCAAACAGTGGGGTCTCTGAAGCAGTCGTCAAGACGTGGGAAGACGAGTTTGAGCTCCTCAAGCCAATTGTCACCCGCGTAGAAACAGGTATGAATACCACCAACAGCACCAACAGCACCAATAATCAAAGCTCTAGTTGCTAACAGGCCACACTAAGATTTCTCCCGCTTCATAGTCCTCATGACCCAGCTAGAAGTCCAGTCCTATTACTTCGCCTCGCCCCCTACCCAACGTCCCAACTTCCCTCTCAACGCTCTGCGTGTCTACAACACCTCACAGGATCTCATAGACACCGCCGTCACCCTCGAATCCACATCTCAGCTGCTCACACACTGCACCAACTGGATCTACCGCGCCGCCGTCGACGCCGTCTGCATCATCCTTTCCACACTGCACTCCACCGCCGCTCCGCGTCAGCTCTCGTCCTCCGACGCCGACGCTATCGCCCTGCAGGCTCGATCTGTCCTGCAGAGCTGCTCAGTGAGTGACAACGACCTCCCAACACGCGGGCTAGCCATCATTGAGACCTTTTGGTCCGTGAGACATATGCTGCCCAAGTGGGATGTCCCCGTTGGCTCATGGCCGGATCGCCTCGGTGCTGCCACGTTGTACTGGTGTCTGATGCGCTTCAAACATGCTTTACAGGAGGCCAAAAAGAACACAGAGGGTGCAAGTAGGGGCCTCGATGTCTTTCGTAAGTTTAGTTGATGCAATGATACATTCTACATGCTAAAACTCCATTTAGAAGCCAACCTTCCAGTGGCTAATACCAACGACAACATTAACACAGACACGGCCGTCGACCCTGCCCAGGACCAGAAAATGGACAACTCCATTGATCTGTTCCAAGGAATTGACTGGTCAATGATCATTGATGATTTTGGATGGACTGGAGAAGGTCCTGTATTTCTAGGACCATGATAGCGGGGATGTACAATAAAACATAGACTTGGTATATAGGAAGTGACTGTCGTGATGAAGTAATTGTTCAAGTGCAGTAGTAGTTCAGGAAATTTATGAGCACTCAAGATCTTCCGTGTTCACCTGAATTGTTGGCAAGAATTTATGTAAATCACGCTGATTGGGTATGAAATACTGTATAATATATGCAAATATTGATTTTTCAACTATTCCATCAAACATTAGATACATGAATATCGAATACAAACATTGGCATGATCCCTAAACTCCGTCATCTATTCATCAAACTCGTCCAGCATATATCTTATCCATCACAAGTACCAACGTGCTCCTACACTCTTCAACTTTTTGTTTAGTCATAGATATCCTGATCCATATCATCCAGCATCTCATCAACTGCGTCTTCCTCATCCATCATATCCTCATCCTCGCCTAGCTCACTGTCGGGGTGGTTGGATAGCACGACAATCTTGCCATCAATGAGCTCGACGCGAGCGTACTCGCCGTCGCGAATGTTGTTGCGCAGGATGAGGATAGCAAGGCGGTTGAGAACCTCCTTCTCGATAAGTCGAGATAGAGGACGAGCTCCGTAAGCCGGCGAGTATCCGCTGTTACCGAGATAGTCTTTAGCTTCGTCTGAGACATCGATATGGACTTTCCGACCGTTGTCTTCGAGTCGTTTCTGGATCTCGCCAAGGCGTATGTCGACGATCTTGCGAATCTCCTTGCGTGTGAGACGGTTGAAGATGACGACAGAGTTGATACGGTTGAGGAACTCGGGTAGGAAGTAGTTGCGGAGGGCGTTCATGACCATCTCTCGGGTGTTGGCATCGACGCGGCCCTCCTTGACTCCTGGTCGGACAAGGTATTCAGCGCCGAGGTTGGAGGTCATGACCACGATGCAGTTCTTAGCGTCAACAACTCTTCCTTGGCCGTCAGTGATTCGGCCGTCATCCATGAGCTGAAGAAGAACAGTAAGGATTTCCTTGGCTGCCTTTTCAACCTCATCGAATAGCAGGATAGAGAATGGCTTGCGGCGGAGTGCCTCAGTGAGCTGGCCACCAGCATCATGACCGACATATCCAGGTGGTGCACCGATCATTCGACTGAGTGCATGTCGCTCCTGGTATTCAGACATGTCAAAGCGGATCATCGCCTTGGCGTCGTCAAACAGGAACTCGGCTAGAGCCTTGGTAAGAAGCGTCTTTCCGGTACCTGAGGGACCGCAGAACAAGAAGCTAGGTGGCTGGTTGGGGTTGCTAAGGCCCGAACGCTGGAGTCTGATAGCGTTGGCAACAGAACCAACAGCTTCCTTCTGACCCACGACGACCTTGCCAAGCACCTTTTCCATATGGATGAGCTTCTCCTTCTCAGTTGTACGCAGACGCGTAACAGGAATGCCAGTCCATCGAGCAACGATCTCGTTGATGTTGTCTGCGGTGACAATGTCGGTGACCATGGCACCGCCGGAGTCGTTGGCAGCAGTGGCATTGAGGGCAGCGTCAGCAGCAGCCTTTCGTGCCTCAAGCTCCTTGATGACAGCCTCCTGTTCAGGAATAGCACCATACTTGAGATCGGCAGCCTTGGCGTGTTCACCGTTGTTCGCAGCATCTTCAAGGCGCTTCTCAAGATCATCGAGCTTCAGCTTGGCTTGATGGATTTCCTCGCTGCGCTTGATCTCGCTCTGGTACTTTTCGCGAAGAGGTTGCAGCTCCTCTTCAACGTTCTTGGCATCTTTGCGAGCTTGCACGAGACGAGTCTGGGATGCCTCGTCGCGTTCCTTCTCAAGAGCCGCAATCTCAATCATCAGCTGTCTAAGCTTGCGCTCAAGAGAGTCGATGATCTCGGGTTGGGATTCTCGAGCGACACGAACAGCGGCAGCGGCCTCATCGACAAGGTCAATAGCCGAGTCGGGCATTCGTCGAGAGGTGAGGTAGCGCGCAGCCAGGTTAGCAGCAGCGACCAGAGCACTGTCGAGGATGGTGACACGGTGGTGTCGATCATATCGCTCCTTGAGTCCTCGCAGGATGGAGATGGTCTCAGGAATACTGGGTTCCTTGACGATGACCTGCTGGAAACGACGCTCGAAAGCGGCGTCCTTCTCGACGTACTTGCGGTATTCGGCGAGAGTAGTGGCACCAATACAGTGTAGTTGGCCACGAGCTAGCATGGGCTTGAGGAGGTTGGCAGCGTCCATGCCTCCCTCACCGGACGAGCCAGCACCCATGAGAAGGTGGATTTCGTCAACAAACAGAATGATGACATCCTTGGACTCTGTGATCTCCTTCAAAACACCCTTCATTCTCTCTTCAAACTCTCCTCGGTACTTGCTGCCAGCGACAAGCGCACCCACGTCCAGCGAGAGCAGCTTGCACGCCTTCAAGTTGTCGGGAACGTCACGGTTAACGATTCGCTGAGCCAGTCCTTCGACGACAGTGGTCTTTCCCACACCGGGCTCACCGATGAGCACGGGGTTGTTCTTGGTTCGTCGGGACAGGATTCGTACGACTCTGCGAATCTCTTCTTCTCGACCAATGACGGGGTCGATCTTCTTGTCGCGGGCCATTTCCGTCATGTCGATGGTAAATTTGGCCAGGTTCTCGTTTTCCTCCTCTGTGTCGGCCGTCTTGCTGTCGACTCGCTTGGTTCCCCGAATAGCCTGCACAGCCTCTTGGATGAGTTTAGGCTTGGGAACATTGGCTTCCTTTAGAGGCCCTTGGATAGATGGCTCATCGGCGAGGGCGGTGATGAGGTGATCCACGCCGATGTAGGTATCCTTCTGCACCTTTTGCAAGTCCATTGCTTTCCTTAGCACATTGTGAAACTGCTGTGCCAAAGAGACATGCTCAGGCGGAGGATCTTGGCTGGGGAGTCGGACAAGAACCTTCTTGAGAGATCGGTCGAAGAGCTGAGGGTCGCCATGCGCTCGCTCAACGACTTGTCGGAAGAGTGTGCTGGTTTGTGGAGGGCCATTTTGTTGGTCCTTTGAAGGGTCTGGAGGAGGGTCGAGCAGAGAGACGGCGAGGTGAACGGGCACAAGCTGAGAGTGGCCGTATTGCTCAGCCAAGGCCATGGCATCTTCCACGGCCTTTTGGGCACGGTCTGTAAAGTCCATGCGAGAATTCATGATTGCGGTGTTGTGGAAGAATTAATGTGTAGAGGTAGATAGTAAGTTGTAAGGTAGGTAGTTATAGTCGTAAAGCGTGATGATGATGTGATGTAGGTAATCCAAGCAGTATAGGAGAAGATTAGGTAGGTAGGTTGGGTATCGTTTGATGCGGTTGTGGGGTATTCTATTACTGCAAAGCTCGTTACTGCAGAAGAAAAGAAGAATTGGAAAGTCTGACAGACCAAGGAACAAAGAGATGAATTTATTCACAAATTGAGTGGATCTCGTACAAGAATCAGGCTATTCTCTAGAAGCCTCTAGCGGAGTGTAACGTCCGATTTGAAGTATCGAGATCTTGATGGCGGGCTCTGGCAGGATCAAGTAGACTCGCTGCAAGCTGTTGGAAGCATCCAGTGCTGTCCAACAAGCTTCTGGCAGCTTCCGGTTTCTTCGACGTCACTTTCACAAGGACAGCCCAGTCAGGCTAAGTGGGGGTGCCCTTTATCTTATCGTCACATGATCTAGTAGCATTGACTTTCGATTCATTTCGAGACTTGTAATGAGAAGCCTTTACAGAGAAACGGTTAGAAGCATCAGAGTAACGCGAATCTTTGTTAACCTAGATGCTATCAATTCAACTCACTACCAATTATCATTCTAGTAGTATACAGCAAAACTATGATGAGCCAACTACACAGAATGGCAAAATAGAACGTCAACAACTAAATACTCATCACGTGACTCCGCGCTCGCCCGTGATTGAGCCGGTGATACTGGGGAAAAAATCCCCAGAGGTCCCATGAACCAGGCCATCTCAACCTCACAGCGGGCGACCATGAACACAGCACCGACATCTCGCCTGGGCCAATTGCCCAGCTACGTACGGATATGCGTGCGGCAAGCCCATTCCGGCCGACCAAAGCGCCCATCAAAGGGCCCTCCCCCACCTGAGGGCCACGGCGAGGACATCTGGGTCTTTGGGCACAGAAGATCGGACCAGATCATCTACAGCTTTGACGAGAAGCTTAATGTAAGCTTAGCTCATTGTAGGTATATCTTGTTATTATGCTGACAACTCTATTTGTAGGGATTCCACGATCTTAAGCAACTCCCCTTCAACGGCAAAAAGACAAAGCCCGCCAAGCTTCGCAAAGACTACTGGTCTCCCTTTGCACGCATCTCTTTCCCCGCCGGTCAGGGCTCCGTCGGCCGCTCCGTCTTTCAGAAGCTCCGCGAGCTGAAGCACCTGCACGAGGTGGCGTGGGATAACGAGTTCCGGTACAAGCGCCCCGAGGAGTACACAGCCGCCGACCGCAAAAGAATCGCTGAGGAGGAGAAGAAGGGCAACAAGAACTACCGTCCTGTCCGCAGCAAGGAGGAGCGCGGTGTTGCCCTGAACGCGCAGAAGCAAAACTCCATTGCCGACATTGCTACCATCCTGAGCGGTGCCGGCCGCGGCAACAGAATCGTTGTATCTGAAGATGCTGAGGGAGTTGAGAGGAAGCTATTGGATGTGACGGTCAACTGGGCCAACGACCAGGATAAGGAGTACGCCCAGGATTGGTCTGGTAATGTTACACATGGACTGTTCGAAAAGCCTACCTACGTTTCAAACAAACCTGTGAAGGAGACAGCGACTGAAGCAGCGGTTGAAGAAAAGTCGGATGAGAAGTCGGATGAGAAGTCTGACGAGAAGTCGGAAGAGAAATCTGAAGAGAGATCCGAAGAGAAGCTTGAAGCGAAGTCTGAAGAGAAGGGTCCTGAAGAGAAGACTGATGGAAAGCCAAGTCAGACTCAGACCACTTCATAGAGATTCTTATCCGACGTTTTTCATAGAATCATATATTCTTAACTCGATTCAGTGTTGGACTACAACTAGCAGCAGAAATAGGTAGCGAGGCCAACAGAAGGGAATCGGTCACGGCAGAGTTGGCAGAATCTTGTCAATTTGGGTGTAGGTATATTCATCAAATGGCGTAGAGCCAAGTCGTTGTACGATAATAGCTGTACCATCAACTAAATCCAAAAACGTTCATAAACTATTCATAAATGCCGGTTCGTTGCTAGGTGTGAAGTCCAATCTGATGGGGCAGAGGCGCAGAGATAACCAAAAACGTGAAGAAATAACCCATTAATAGCAGAGCGAGCACACAGCCAATTAATTAGATGGGCAGTGCAAACTGCTTCAGATACTCGTAGTGAGCGACGTTGTCCTCGACGGTCTTGCGGATCACCTTTTGCGCCTCGGCGCCATACTTGGCAGTCCACTCCTTATCTTCTGACTCGGTGGTCAATGTCTTCTTTTGTTAGCCATGTCAGCCTTGGTGACCGTACGTTTTTAATTGTCAACATACCTGATGATGAGTTCGTGGCCTAAGAGCTGAGCTCTTAATGGCATCGTTGTGCCAGCCATTCCACTTCTCGAAAGCAGCAGTGGCGTAACTGCAGTCCTCGTCATTCCACTCGAGCATCTCGGGCTTGAACTCAATGCCCGTCTTCTCGCAGTAGAGACGGATGGTCTTCTCGGGGTTATCGAGAAGGTCGTCAGCGTCAATGACAACAAGGTTGTCCTTGTCGACAATGTTCTCCTTGATCAGGAAATCAAAGAATCGCACGAGCTCATCATAGCCAGCCTCGTTGGGCATGAAGTCATAGAAGCCTGTGACTTCATTCAGAGGTGGCACCGTACAACGGTAGTATGAGGGGATAGCTCGACGAGGGTGACGGATGAGGAAGGTAAATTGGAATTGCTTCAGGACCTCTATCGGCAACACAGTGGGGTTGCCGGGCTCATCCTCTCCCAGAGACGGCGCAGTCCTGGTAGGCTTGCCGTCCGGGGTCATGAGGTAGTAGGCCATGTCCTTGATGAAGATTCGCTTGCCCTGTGTTTATGTGTAAGCATATACATTGAAACGAGTTTCTAATAGCGTAGTTTAGATCGCCCAAAGACGCAACAAGATGGTGATTGCATGTCATGATTAAGTATAAGACAAAGCCGGCCGTGGCTGTTGATAGGTGCTCCCCCCTCATTCGTGATGGCGGGGGGTGTAAACGGGGAGTTCGGGGAGTTCGGGCGATCGCTCCAACAAGGCGAGGGCAAATTTATGAGGGTGGGGGAATTATAATTATACTTACATCTTTGCCCGCATCCATGACCTCATTGAGGACGTCTTTATAGGTCTTTTTAGAAAAGCCACTCTGTTCGCGCGCTTCTTCATCATTCTTGAAGCGATCGCCAAGCAGCTCGGGACCAAAGTAGAAGGCATCTCCAAAGGGTTCGTGAACGCTCTCTAGGATATCGCGGCGGGCCATGAAGACCTGTTATATACGGTCAGCGCCAGACAAAGACAGGCAGACAACGTAACAATGCGACTTGAGAGGTTATTACATACTCGCTCGAATGCTGTAGAGCATGCACGGGGGTGCGTGGCAGTGAAGATAGGGCGGGGCGCCATTTTGGGTGGAAGAACCAAGAAGAGAAGGGAGATATAGCAGATAGGTGTTGTCGTTTCAACATGAAGCTGGAGCAAAGCCAAGAGGGATGAGAAGAAGAGGAAAGCTTCCAAGCTTAGAAACAGCAGCTCGAGCAGTTAAAAGGTAGTTGACTCGGCCCCTCGCCTGTACCTGTACCGGCACCGTACTCCCCAATAGAATTTACAGTACGTACTCTCGACCTTCCGGGCCATCGCCGACATTTTCACCTTGGAGCGATGGTCCGTAAGCTAGTAGCAAAGCAGGTTAGATCCTCCCACCTCGATCCAGGGCGTGTGCCCCATTGTTGGCCCTCAATGGCTTATCACAGAGTGCTGCACATGCGGCATCGCGTCATGGTGGTTGATAGTCGTCTCCACTGCAGGGACTAGAGGCCATAAACCTCGGGGTTGTCAATTCCCTCGTCTCTCATTGATGCTTTTTGCGTCCTTTTCCACAAGGCTTTCTTCCTGTGTCGGCCCTCAACAGCTTTGCATTGCATTCCGGCAGGGTAATCGCTCCGTGCGAACCCTGGTCCAGCCCGATGCAAGCGAGTCCCATCGGACCCAGAAGCGCCTGTTTTTATACGTCGCATGTGAGTTTCGAGGCCTAAACCGGATTCTAGAGCGCAAACTCGACATTGTTTATGGGTTCGCGTAGTCCGGATAGTGGATAGTGGGGGATTAAGTCTCAGCGCCTCCCAAGGGTGGCACGGTGGCAACGGCCCTGTGAAGAGCATGACAAAACTTTACCACGCTGCTGGTGTGATGCCAACGTTGATGAGCGGCCGACATGCCGATTTCAAGAAGAATTCTGCATGTCGACGTGGGATGACCCGACGAGGGTGTAAAGTACAGTACTGTATGAGCACATGTCAGGGCAACACTGTAAGTCAGCCCCACCAAGACGGGGAGTTGATTGCTTTTTAGATCAGATCCGAGAGCACTAGCAACAACGGGGATCCCGCTGCCTTTCTCACGACGCGCTTGCATTGCGCGCGGATCGGCGGCAGAGACGGGCAGTTGGTGAAATGTACAGTAGCATTCGGTACGTGGGGAGCGTGGGTGGAAGAATCATTTCTTCTATTGTTGTTGTTGTTGTTGGTCAAGTTATCTGTGTCTCTCCCAGCTTCCAAGCCACCTCCAACTCTTGGCCACGCGGCTAATCTTTTCCAGCGCACCCTTGACCCGTCCCTCCGGATCGTCGTGCTTGTGACCTTCGAATTCGATGAAGAATATGTACTGGAAGGGCTGCACGAGACTAGGTCGACTGTTTATGCTGGTCAGGTTGAGGTTAAAAGCGCGGAAACAGCTAAGAGCATCTGCCAGAGCTCCAGGTGATGTGTGAGGCACTGTAAACGAGACAAGTGACTTGCTCCCCTTTTGTGCAACAGCTTGTCTGGTCTTTTCCAAGTCCTTTGGGCCTTTCGCATTGGTGCCAATCACCAGGAAACGGGTAGTATTATCCTCACGATCTTCGATTGATTTGCCCAGAAAGTCAAGACCATGGACTCCGGCGGCGAGCTCGCTCGAGATGGCAGCCCAGGTACCTGTAGTATCCTTGCTCACAATTTCAGCCGCCTTGCTGGTTGAACTAACCTCGAAAATTTCTACACCCTTGAGGTAGGTGGAAATGAAGGCTGTACATTGGCCGAATGCCTGAGGGTGCGAGTATAATCTCTTGATATGCTTGAGACTGGTCAGAGGGTTGGACCGTGGCTTTGAAGGTGACGGGTCCGTGGCTGTGGGCGTACAAGTGCCCGATCCCTCAGCCGTATCTTCGGCAGCTGGTGCAGTATTCTTGTGACCAACAAGGCAATGGTGGACGTCAACATATGTCTCGCCATCAACAGTGATGTCCGGGTAGCGATTGGCTCTATCTGCCAGGTTGTCCAGTGTGAAGACTACGGATCCATTGGTAGAGTTCTCAAAGGGCACAACACCGGCTTGCACCTGGCCGTCCTGGACTTGATCAAAGACGTCTACGCCACCAAGGATCAGCGATGGGCAATCCCACTGCGACGTTCTACCGGTTACCTACCGTCTATGGTGACAGCGGGATAAAATTCCCAGTTTGACTCAGAAAAAGCCTGGCGAACAGCCTGCACAATCAGGTAAGTCCAAGCTAATGTCATGCGACTCGCCATGAAGGGGGCGAACGTGGGATGGGCTTTACCTGATGGGAATAGGAGGCGATTGGGCCGAGGAAACTGACGATGGGCTTGGATTCGCTGGTCATGATGCCTTGGTGATGCTTGGTGTAGCCGAGTCTGGTGAGAGCTGACTGTTATAGGACCGAGGGAAACGCGGCATATATCGACACCCTTTTGAAAATGCTTGGAATGCTTGACTTGAAATGATTTGCGGATATGCTGGGGATGACCGGTGCTTCCCAAAGTACTAATGTGCGCTGCAAAGTGAGCCAGGTCACAGGGCGTGATACTGTTGGCGTGGCTTGGAAACAGCTGGCACGATTTTGATTTCTCTGCACGCGATACAGTCTTTGGTTGCCCAATGGGGATGCTTTCGAAGCTAACTCGTGCTCGGATTGGGCTCAATGGTACACTTGAGCAGATGCTGGTGATGTCGTGATCGTGGGGGAGTACTGATTTCCTTTTAAGTTGTGGGTTGAAAAGTTGGGAAGTAGTTTGGAGTATGGCACTAACAGTCCCGAGCGGGCCGTTGCATAAATTGAGATAGTGAGCTACACCTTGCCTTATGCGGGGTCACTTCTGAATCAGTTGACTGGCAAGTTGCTGGCTATTTGTCCAATATACGAACCAGATTGTGAGGTTGTATTAATTCATCTACTTCAGACGGTGAAGCAGAATTATACAGTGAGGAGCAGGATTACATTGTTAATGGAAGGAGCCCTTGAAGGTAATACCTACCCCAGAGTACTTCAGTAAAGGGCAGGAGGGGCAGCAGCCGATATCGCTCCGTCTTAGCTTATATGACTTTTACTGCTCCTAGTTTAAGAGAGCATTGATCAGCAGTAGTCAGGGTGGTGGAGTGGTTAACACGTGGCACTTAAGATATTTTCTCTTTTCTGGTTACCTGGAAAAAATTGCCATGCCGTAAGGCGCCTGGGTTCGAACCCCAGTCCTGACAGTTTCTTTTTATTATATAATATGTATAAATATCTAATGGCAGATATAACTACCTATTAAAAATCTAGTCTTATTTAGACTACCCTATAGCCAGCTTAGCATATTATCTTATACCTTTTAGGCAATAAACAGTACCTATATACTTATATAATAAAAGATATCTAAGAGAGCATAGGAATAGCTTCGGATGGTCATATTACATATGAGATAAATGTTTTGCAAGTTTATTTGTAAATCCCCCTTCTGCCGCCATTTCGGTGTCCTTGGTTGGGTAGTAGTTGATGGTAATAATTCGAACCATCAGTTGCATTCCAGAACCTGCGTCTGCCACCAAACCGAGGTAAACATTTATCTAAACAAACCCACAGCATGCCAGACACTCACGATTCAGCCTAGACTTCAGCCACGTGGCAAGCCGCCTGCCTAGGTTGGGAGCTGAGCTTCTTGTTTGATGGAGGATTTCTCAAGCAAGGTATGGAAAGTGAAAGGGGCCAAATTCATGCTCGTGCTTATACCAAGAGGACCTATGGGAAAACCCTCATTGTTATTCGTTGCCGTCATTTCCGATACCCACACATTCTGGAACATTTCGCGGCCTTGAAATTGGTCCATGCTTCAAGTTTGACTTTACAGCTCTTTGAGTGATGGGTTGGTGATGGCGGTCAGCATTGTCTGTCTCACATGAAAAGTCCTGGTGCCATCTCTTACAATCTCGGCCCCAATAAAGGCTGTGTCGCGCAAGGGACGAGAGAGCTGGAGATGAAGGTAGTAAGTAATAACAAGGATGAAACACGACAAAGCGCTTCTGGGTGATGCGCTGCATCTCAACAAAGCTGAGCAGGGATAGCAATGTGATGCATTAACGGACGATGTGATGCGTAGGTTACACGCACCAGTTGCATGTTTCATCCGTGTTGCTAAAAAGAGCAACAGTTCATTGTGTATCATTCATGGCATGGATGGATGGATGGATGGATGGACGGATGGATGGACGGAGTTGCTTTCCAACAGATAGATCTTGAGCTGAGGTGATCAAACCTTGGGGAAAACCCAGTCCAAATACAGTGACTGCCCGGATCTCCCCACTTCCCCTCACTCGCTGGCTTGCTTGAGAACATCGACATCATATCATCAAGTAGTACCTAGCCTATTACAGTATGTGGTGGCTGTCTCTGGGCATTGAAACTAGCCGTGGCCAAGGGCTCGCGTTGCAAGATTGACGTGAAAAAAAGCACACGATGATCATAATCATCAGCTCCGAGTTGCTTCGGATTTCGTCTCTTATTGTGAGGAGGATGCGCTCTTTAAACCCCAACAGCGTCATCCGAATGGCCCGGTCGAAACACGGTCTGTTTCATCCATGACCTGGATCTGGCCTATCAGTTGGAGTTGCAACCGCCTGATCCCAGCATCCAGGGTCTAGGCTTACTTGTTTCATGCTCCGACACTCCACGAATCAGCACACAGCAGCTGTGCCTTTGGTGACAACCTGTAGCGATGCTTCAGGGCATGCAGTGTAATCGTTGCCCGTTGCTTGTGTTTCGGTTTCAAGAGACGCTTTTCGTCAGGGCGGCAATGCGTGTTCCGATCGATGAACTCTATCTATCTTTGGATTATTGTCCATGGGCCCAAGCTTCGTCCCTTTTGCGTGGCCTGAGCATTTGCCAACATGAATTCCTCTCAAAGCGACTTCTCCATGATCAGCCAAACGTGAGACCTAGCGGCGGCTCTGCCCTTGTCTTTTTCGTCACGATCAGCGTGGCATGTGGAACTCACTCTGGAACTCTGCAACGCCCGCGATCAGATCGCTCAATGAGGGTCCATTGCATCAAGACAGCTCCTTTGGCAGTCAAAAGCTCGAGTCATTCACCCCTTGGATCCTTCACGGCGTGATAATTGCTACAGGGGCTCTTTTGCCTCTAAGACGACCCAATCGACGCCGTAGAGCTGGCCAAGCCCGCCAGCTTACCGCATCTACCTGAACCAGACTAACGGGACCTCATGTACCTACATGTCTAGTAGATACTTGGTGTCGCGGATATCGAACTGTAATTTGCTGGCTAAGCTCACTTCCGATGCAGGCTAGAGCGCCCCAAGTCAAGTATCTGGTGTCGCTGTGGTACCTCGGCCGCCGCAACCACCGCCAGTAGGTAGGTAGGTCCCCTGCGCTACGCTCCCAGGCTGAGGTGCCCCATTATCCCTGCTCCCGGGCTGCCAAACCGTCTCATCCCCCCTCTAGGCTAAACCAAATACTTTCTATTCCATTGTCCGCCCATTGTCACCTTTTCCCTCTTCCTATTATATCCTCACCTCACCTCACCTCGCGTCTACCCCGACCTCTTTCTCCCCTTCTTCACTTCTTCGTGAAGTGCGCTGCGTTGACCGCATCTTTTCTTGTTTTGCTTTGTGTCACTAATAATACAGAGCATCTACCCTCCCTCTATACGTATATTCGCCATTTCGCACTCTCCAAATCCAACAGACCGTGAGCGACCATCGCCTCAGCTGGGTCAGGATATCCCACCTCGCATCGGTGTTTTGGGCAACGCCGTTTGGTCAACGACCGCAATTCCGAGCCTCCTGTAAACTTTACGACTTTCGAATACGATTGATCACTCCAGGCAGTTGATCGTGAGATCGACCGCCGCTCATAATGGCTATGCTAGCTTCGAAATCATCATTCCCGACCGGCTTGGGTCCCTCAAATCTCACACCCGTACCTTCTCAGTCCACAATGGCCCCGCCTCGAAGGGCCCCAGCGATGCCCTCTACAGGTGGTTACGGTAGCCCGACTGAGTCCGAATTCAACGAAAGCGATCCCGCCGAATCCGTCAAGAACTGGGACGAAGATCAGGTGTGCGAATACCTGCGGACGGTAAAATGCGGCGAGTATGAAAAGATATTCCGAAAGAACCATATCAACGGCGAGAACCTCTTGGAAATGGACAAGGACGTGCTCAAAGAAATGGGTGTTGAGAAAGTTGGCGATCGCGTCCGCCTTTTTCTCAGCATTAAGAAACTGAGAACCAGGGCATATGCCAACGAGAAGAAGCGAAATCGGGTGGGTTATTCACCTGGTTGTTCGTTATGCCGAGCTCGCAGACTGACCATGGCTATCTATATAGGATTCGTTCGGCGGACTCGATATTCAGATCACCGCACCCAGCGGCTCGCCGCGACAACCCAACACGCGCGGCGTCCCTACATCGTCATCTAACAAGCGGTTCTCAAGACAAATGGACCTGTATGGTGCCCTCGACAATGGCAAATCTTCCTCGAGGCCCAACTCCCCTCTCCCCGGTACCGAGTTGCGGAATATGCGGCCACGAGGAAAAACGTATGTCACTAGTCCTGTGAATATTCAAGGACAAAGATTAGTGAATATTGGCCCGGAAGCTCCGGCAAACCGTCTGGTAACGACCCATACCAGGAACAACTCCAGTATGGACGGTTCACTGATGGCTGCCTTACCACAGGGTCAAGAAGTTATCCGCGTTATCTCAACTGGCGGCGTTACGAAGGTCGTCAAGATTTCGGGATGCAATACCTGCGAAGAGGTTATGCGAGTCACGCTTCGAAAATTCGCCCTACGCGAGGATCACGAAAGAAATTACTGCTTTTGGGTTCTGGCTGGCATCGACCCCGACCCGGGCCAATGCCGTCGACTTGGAGACACGGAGCTCTGGCGCATTATCAAGGACCAACGACGCCCTGAACGGAACCGGCTAATACTACGGAGAGTTCCAGCAGGCGAACCAGGGGAAGCCGAATTACAGCGCGCTGCGGCCATAGCTATGGAGGAAGAGCAACAAAAGCATGCCCGGGCACTCGAGACGGTGGATAAGCGGAGTCAACTCAAGGTTCAGAAGATGCTTGGGGAGAAATGGAACGACCAGCTTCAATCCCCGTTGTCCCCGATTTCCTACCAGGACCGCGAGCGAAACCTCCACAACGCAGCCAAGGACCTCGAACGTCCACCCTCAGAAGCAGAATCACGACCAGCTCGACGTGTAGGAGCGCTCCGACAGTTTGGTGGACTTCGACCTCCTAGCGAGTTGATTGCGTCTGATCTTACATCCTACTTCCCCGATCATACTAGAGAGGATATTGATCGTACAGCCCGACTCTCCATGCGACGGTCGACTCGCATGAGCAAGGTCAATAGCCGGCTCAGCGTGGCTAGCAGCCTGAGCTTTGCCTCTAGTATCCAGGACGCGCCCCCTATCCCGACTATTGCTGACTCGTGGCTCAATGCCAACTCACAACTCGCCAAGGTCAAGTCCCGCGATTCACATATTAGGGTGCCCCATAATGCATACAATCGCGACTCAGTAAGCTCATCGGTTCTCGACACACTCCAAGAGGAATCGTCGATTGAGCCCAACCGCAAGTCTTATGTCTCTTTTACTGAGAGCGGCTCCGACTCTGCTGCGTTGAGTGTCACCGACCCTGAAGGCAACACCACAGCTACGAGCTACTTCGATGGCGACACTTCAACAGGCTCTGGATCATTCCAGGAGCTGAGCCAAGCCTTGACCAACGATGGGGACGATGTAGATGAGGAGCTTCAAAGCTTCTTGGCTGGAGAGTCGTGGGGTGACGACAAGTGGATGAAGGGTGCGCTCATCGGACAAGGCTCGTTCGGCTGTGTATACCTGGCTCTGCATGCCGTTACGGGTGAGCTTCTTGCTGTGAAGCAAGTTGAGACGCCTGCCCCTGGAGCAAACAGCCAAGGGGATACACGCAAGAAGGGTATGATCGAGGCTCTCAAGCGAGAAATAAGCCTTCTTCGCGATCTTCGACACCCCAATATTGTGCAGTATCTAGGCTGCAGTTCGTCGGCTGATTACCTCAATATTTTCCTCGAGTATGTGCCTGGTGGCTCAGTCCAGACGATACTCAACTCGTACGGAGCACTCCCAGAGCCGCTGGTGCGAAGTTTTGTGCGGCAGATTTTGACTGGTCTCTCATACCTGCACAACCGGGACATTATTCACCGCGATATCAAGGGCGCCAACATCCTGGTGGATAACAAGGGAACTATTAAGATTTCCGATTTCGGTATCTCCAAGAAGCTGGAGGCGTCAAATATTCTGAATGGGGCCAACAACAACAAGCACCGCCCTTCTCTCCAGGGATCGGTTTTCTGGATGGCTCCTGAGGTGGTGAAACAGACATCGTACACTCGCAAGGCAGATATCTGGTCGCTTGGGTGCTTGGTTGTGGAAATGATGACTGGCAGTCACCCGTTCCCCGATTGCAGTCAGCTGCAAGCGATTTTCAAGATTGGGGGCGGAAAAGCGGCTCCTACAATCCCTGAACATGCAAGCGAGGCAGCCAAGGAGTTCCTTGCGCAGACGTTTGAGATTGACCACAACTCGCGACCTAGCGCGGACCAGCTGATACTCAGCCCCTTCCTGATACCCATCACCTAATTACATACGACTAGGATTATCGGGAATACTGGACGAATTACGAGATGCTTGATGGCAATGTTTTACACGATACGGAAATTGCCAAGCGAGCAACCAAAGACAGAATGCATGATGGCGTGAGATGGATGGTAGATGAGAGGTGGTAATCTATCAAGAGGAATAGTTGAAGAAATGAAGGGTGTGAGGAGTTGACAGAAACAGAATGTATATGTAATACGCTGAGGGGGGATATGCCTGATGATGGAATTTGCGATACCACATTCGCTTTGTTTTAAGTACCTATTAGAGGATTGCATCTGGGCATTGGGAGAGACGACATGACAACATTTGCCCGTTAGTTTTACAATGGAAAGTTGAGAAGATGTCGGGGCATACAAGGAGTTTGGTAGATAAAGATAATATAATGAAGAAGAAGCCAAGCAAGGTACTAAAGGTCTGTTTGCCCAAAGTTGCATTGTTTGTGTTTGTGTTTGGTAGTGATGGCTTGTTGTGACTAACACAAACACAAAGTTCCATTTCAAAGGCGTGACTATTGGCAATCGTTTGTATCTTGGCCAATTTGAAGTTATTGATGTTATAGTTTGTGGTGGATTGAGGCGGAGCGATGCTCGGCCGCCTTGCTGCCTGTTCACAACCCACCAAAGTACCGTCCTAGGACGAGTCAGGCCGCCCATGAGCATTATCGACTTGTCAAGCGTTGATAAAATAAGAAAGAAAAAAAACGCACAAGATCTCACGTCGAGGTTCTCAAGTTCACGCCAAAGTCTGACTCTACGCCGAATAATTATTCTCTACCAGTGGTTGATAACTGACTATCTCAGTCAGCCATCTATCTATATAAACCATCAACCATCACCATCTGAGCCACCACCATGAGCTCACAGGGCGACAGCCAGCCGTCTCAGGACAGCACCATGACGCTCATGCAGGAAAACCTCCACGAGGTACTTTACTTTGCCTACGGGTCCAATCTATCAACGGAGCAGATGCGCCAGCGCTGCCCATACTCTACACCTGTCGGCCTAGCTTATCTCAAGGGCTGGAAATGGATCATCAACGCCCGTGGCTTCGCAAATATAGTGCAGCTCCCCATAGACGACGATGACACGCCCGACGCAGAAGAGAATCTCCAGCTCACAGCAAAAGGAAAGGGAAAGGAAAAGGAAAAGGTCAAAGATGACCAAGACGGTGTGTACGGCCTCTTGTATCTGGTGCCACCAGAAGACGAGGAGCGACTGGACGGATACGAGGGCGTTCCCTGGGCGTACCAGAAGTTTCAGGTGGACGTCAAGTGGGCGAATGCAAAGAAGGATGAGGATGAGACTCTGAGGGCGCTTGTCTATGTTGATGAGTTGCGGGTGGTGGAGGATGTGCTGAGGGATGAGTACGTGGGGAGGATGGAGAGAGGGATTGAGGATGTGGTTGAGAACTGGGGGATGGATGAGGAGTGGGTGGATAGAGTCATGAGGCGATTTTGGGTTGAAGAGGAGTGATTATTGTGTTTGGGTTGCTGTTGATTCTGTTTTGGTGTTGATGCTTTGATAACCAGACTGGAGTATATGTCATTTATGCTCTTTATTTCTTATGATGAGTTTCGGTTGCTTATTAGTTAATTATGAAGTTCTAGTTAGTTGAGACTTAGCTGGATACATCCTTGATAGAGAATTTATAGCTTGATTGCGAGATTGACAATGAATAGATAGGTTGACGTTGAGGTTAATTTACAGCGCGCCAATCAACCAACCACTCAAGCCCCAGGATCCCGGTATCGGATCTTGCATCTTTATCCTCAAATACCAGCTTCATTCATAGCACAGAAAAGAATTGGCACACAACAGGCCTATTATCATGTCTTTTCCCACACTCTTATCGTCACGAAATCTCTCACGGTTATCCAGAATCTATCCTCGATGTTACAGTAATATGGCTACATCGTCACGCAGCTTTCCCGCGTGGTTCGCCCGCGGCGGCACATCAAACGGCCTCGTCATCCACCGCAAAGATCTCCCTCCAGAGTCTCAATGGGACAAGATCCTCCCCTCAGCGATGGGCTCGCCTGATCCATACGGACGTCAACTCAACGGCATGGGCTCAGGTATCTCGTCGACCTCCAAGATCGTCATCCTCGGGCCTCCCTCGCGAGACGACGTCGACGTCGACTTTACCTTTGTGCAGGTTGGAATACGCGACGCGGTTCTCGATATGGCTGGTAACTGCGGCAACATGTCTTCCTTAGTCGGTCCCGTGGCGTGGGATACTTGCTTGGTATCTGCCAAGACTGCTGAGCGGGAACACGATGGCTCACAGTGGGCGACGGTGCGGTTTCTTAATACGAATACTAACAAGGTCATGGCCTCGCGCTTTAAAGTTGCTGGTGAGCCTTTGCAATATACTCATGAGGGCGACTATGTCATGGATGGAGTGCCCGGCACAGGCTCAAAGATCACCATGAGCTTTCTCGATCCCGCCGGCGCAAAGACGGGCAAAGCTCTCCCCACCGGAAACCCCGTGGACGAGCTTGAGCTACCAGACGGCAGCACAAAGATCAAGGCATCTCTAGTCGACGTTGGAAACCCAGGCGTGTTTATCAGCACCGAGAGCCTGGGACTGGCTGACCACATGGATCTTACACCAGCCATTGTAGAAGCAAACGCCGATCTCAAAGCAAAACTCCAGCAGATACGTCAAGCTGGGGCTCGCCTCATGGGCCTCGACCCTAATATTGAGAGCGTTCCCAAGATAGTGCTCTTATTTCCCACCAGCGGCTCCTCCGACGTCGATATCAGATGCCTCGCTTTGTCCATGGGCCAGGCGCACAAGGCGGTGCCATTGACTCTAGCCCTGTGTCTAGGATCTGCGGCTCAGCTTAAAGGGACGATTGCTTCAGATCTTATAGGGGGAAAGTCCAAGGATACTGTTACGATCAAGCATCCGAGCGGGACAGTCGATATTGGCACCGTTATTCGAGATGGTAAAATTGAGTCAGCACAGCTTCTCCGGACAGCTAGGATTCTTATGAAGGGGGAAGTATACTATTAGCCCGTTTTACGTTTGTATTGTTATGATTGTGTTGCAAATATATCCATTCTCCTACAAGGTGCGTGCTATGTATATTCTCATATGTTGCGGGTTTGGCAAGCCTCAATCAAAGTTACGACATTGACTAGGCACTTGTTTATGTCTTGGATAACATAAGACAAGAGACTACACAAAAATATATTGAACCAAATGTCATTTCATTTGAGAGTCTTGTAAAACTAAAGTCTACATCTATTCATGGCCATCACGTGATGGAGGCCAGGTGAAAGATCTCAGCCCCTGCTCAGTGAGACAACTAGACTGCCATCACCAACCAAGCAAACCGCCCACTTACCGTCTCTTCTTTGCTTTAGACCATATTAGAGCGTTATAAATGGCTGAAAAGATTATAAACTCGGCCTCGACGCCGCTCGGACATCCGTATTTCCCCATCGACGCCGTGATCCCGGGCTACGTCCCCAACGGTACCAGCGTGACGGAGCTGATAGCTACTTTCTCTGCCATCGTAGGAGCTGTTATTGGACTCGCATTATGGAAGACAAGGCATAGTGAGAAGCCAGTACGGCCAATCGAACAATTCGCCGCTGCTTGGTTCGCGTTGTGTGAGTTCAGCTCGTGTATCCATGCTAAGCCAAGAGATGAAAGCGACTAACAGGATACTCAATCTAGGTGCCTTTTTACATATATGTTTTGAAGGTAAGATGCGAGTATCTACTGAAGCAGTTTCAAGTTTCTGATGGCTTCCAAGGATACTATCTCCTGTATCGTCACCATATCCCTGGCATGTCAAGTCTCTTCGCCCAGCTATGGAAAGAATACACACTCTCAGACTCACGGTACCTAACCCACGACATCTTTACCGTCAGTGTCGAGACCATCACATGTGTAAGTCGAGCCAACCCAAGCAAAGCCCATCACCGCCTCACACAGCGCCTCTACAGTTCGCCTGGGGTCCCCTCTCCCTCCTCACCGTAGCCGGCATCCTGAGAAACTGGCCCAGCCGCCACGTATTGCAGGTCATTGTGTGCACGGCGCACGTGTACGGCGTCGCCCTCTACTACCTGACCAACTACAACGAGTCGAGGGTGCATGGCGTGGCGTACAGCCGCCCCGAGACGCTGTACTTTTGGGTCTATTACGTGGGCTTTAACCTGCCGTGGGCGGTTGTGCCCCTTGGTAAGTCAGCAAAGATGAGAGGCGAGGAGAACTAGGAAGAGAACTTGTGCTGACTCGGTGTGCCAAGTGCTGCTGCGTGATAGTTGGCAGCAGGTTGCAAAGGCCTTTGCTGTCTTGGAGAGGGAGAAGAGGGATTGATGACTAGACCTGTCAGCAAAAATATCAAGATAGTACGCCTGTCATGTCAGCAACGAATGCCTCGCCCTAGATTTAAGAACGGTAGAGATGCATGGGCCTCAATTGCTTGTTTGGAACCAGCCTAGAGGCATGCTGCTCTCTTCTATTCTTGGCTGGAAGGCTACCAACATCTCTCGGCGAGCTGCTTGAGAGAGCAGCCTCAAGTAAAGTAAAGTAAAGTAACAGTCACACCGCATCCCGATGGGCTGGACGCTATATGCACGCCATCGAGTCGGTCAGAAATAGAGTTAGTCGCAGGGATATGCTTCAGATAGATTCTCTCACGTCTCAATACAACACCAAGGCTGTCGTATCCCACCACGCATAAAACCTATAACACATATAGCCTTTTTCATCCCGTGATAGTGTCTAAAGTGGTTATGATAAGCCATCAACACCACCTGAAATAACCCCCTCCCCTGTCTCCCGCCATATCCCTGTCACCGCATTGCATATGAGCCACCCATGATACCGCCTCATTAATACTAAGCGCCGACTTGTACCTCAGTTCTCCAACAGCTCCATGGCCTGTTGTGCTGCGGTAGCAAAGAATGGGCTATGATTCTCTTCCCATAGCCACCTGTATCTTGTATCATTGAATGAGGTGGCAGCCGAGTATAACACCAACTCTACAGATTTGAAGCCTTGCAGTAAGGTTGGTTAGGCAGGCAAACTCTAGGACTGTAACTTGCTGTACCTCTGGTATAAATCGCATGCCATACCTAATCCCTCCACTTCTCTCTCCGTCCTCCGCCTGTTCTTCACTCGACCTATGGTGAACACTTGGCATCAAAGAGCACTTACTGCCTTGCAGTTTGACTTCTACACTTGATAATGATGCAATCTGTGAACTGAAGTGATAAAATGGTGGTCCCCTACTACCAGTGATTACAGCCACAGGGACCGGTGAGTTGCACTTGTGCAAGTATCAGGGGTAATACCGTCTTCAAAGTGCACACAACATTAGAATCTACATGCTCAATGTGTACCGTCCTTTCAATAGATTCAATTCTGGCGTTTGTAAACCTTCATCACATACTCAACGCCAAGTACCAAGTGAAATAGAGTACTCCAGACTCATAAGCATGAATAACCTTTCAGATATGCCATTGCTGCCCCAAACTCCCAAACCTGTTCCAAATGCCCGCCAAGGTTCAACAAGAACCTAGAAAGATAAACCGACAATTTCACATAGTGTCTCTCAAGTAAAGAAAGAGTGATCATCCCTCTCAATCTGCAATATCAGCGCTTCTCGCCGACGAAGCAGCCGAAGCAGGACGAGGCGGCGGCATCGCAGGGAATAATGGTACGCTCGCCGTGATGATCTCAATCTCGAATTTGGGGATGCTCGACGTACTACGGAACAGAGCCGTCAGGTCGTTCCCAAAAGCTGTCATCTCGTACGTCTCGTCCTCGCCCAGTGTAACACGGCGGACTGTGGCTCTGTTCATATTGCCGCCGTTGTTACCACGGCCCGGATGAGGATAGCACGATGGCCCAGACGGACTGGCGAAGCTCAGGGGACGCAGGTTCGCCTCGTTACTTGCGATCTGCTGTAGGCAGTGAACAGCTGGAGCGACCTGCACAAGCATGTTCTTCTTGCCATTGCCCGGCCAGTTGATGTTGAGAAGCGCAGGATACATCTTGGGCCCTGCTACCAGTGGAGGAATGGGAATAGTTCTGATCGGTGGAGGAACTATCGAGCCAGCTGGTCGACCGGTTGGAATAGGGGCTGGTGCCGGTGCAGGTGCAGGCATTGGATGACCCCATCCCTGAGTAGGATTGCGAGTCTGCGTTACAACAGGACGCTGAGGAAGAGTATAGCCCCAAGTAGGAGCACGGCGTCCAGAAGGTTCATCGCTGTCACTGGCAGAATGCATTTCTGTTCGACCAGGAGGAACACTCGGTGGCTCAGTAGCCCCTCGACCACTGCGATGGCTTCGACGATGACCAGATCGATGCGCAGGAAACACAGACCCGTCAGAATCAGAAGTAAATGCCTCGCTGTCAGAAGATCCACAGGCAATGACTTCAGGTTTCACCAACCCGCCACGCAGACCAGCTGGTGCTTTGGGTACGGACGTGGTACTGGGAGGGAGATCGTAGCCGTGACAGGTGACATACTGATCTACCACACGCGCTGATTCCTCGTGAAGCATCTCGAGGGCGCGTTCAGGTTTCGATGCCTGACTCTCAAGGATCTTGGTACGCTTCCTGCCCTCTGACTTGAGGATCGAGGCATACCAACGATCACTGGAATCAAGCCGAGTTACGATTTCGAATTCAGCATCTGAGCTTCCAATGAAGGCACGGCAATTCTCTAAACGGATAAACCCCAGTTAGTCATGAATTTAGAGGATGGCAGGATAGAAGGAAGCTGATGGGCTCAAACTCACGAAGGATAAGACTCTCCAAATCCAGGAACTGAGGCGCCATATCTGAATGAGATAGTATTGGTGGGTTCTGACAGACTCTACGCAATAGGGTCATTGATGGAAAAGAGAAAGAGGGTTATGAAATGCTGGTTAGAGTGCTGAGATATGATAGCCTGGTAAATATCAATCTCCGAGAGTGCGGGAGTGCAACACCTTTATGTATGTAGGTAGGGCGTGTCTCAAAGGAGTCAAAGCATCCAACTTCACAACAAGCCATAGACAGGCATAAGGCAAAAGTGGTGCAAGGTACATGGCAACAACGGATGACGCCCCTAAAAGGAAAGAAAATAAGGCAACCAACAGCGTTCAACGCAACTAGTGCCTCTACCCATGAGTGGTAGGTATGTCCAGCCGAGGGATGATAGACTTGGCGCCATATCCTTCGCAAACTTGCTGGCCGAGGCCAGTCCCGTACTCTCTCTCTCTCTCTCTCTGATGCTGTGTAAGTCGAGCACAGTCCGAAGGAAGACTCTTCGTAATCGTGATACCGATGGTATAACCTTCGAAGACGACACGTCGTCAAACGCAACCACAGTTAGCCGTGATAATGGCAATCAAGAGAGACGCCCAAGGACGGATAAGGCATCAGAAATCTCCAGATGCATTCCCGTCAGCCACCCGCCCTGCATCAAGGCAACTTGCTTTGAGCCAGTCATTATCCAGGGATCTTCCTTTCTCCTTGTGGTGGTGAGCAGCTATCCGCACTCAGACCTCTGCCTTGCTTGTTTCACCCATAAAGTTTGCATGTACAAGACACTTTTTACTGCCTTTTTCTCTTGAGCTTTGTCCTCAGTTCAAGCTCGTTTAAAGCAACGTATAAGATGGACATTTGAGCAAACATTGAATCAAACAAGCAGCTATCGCGTAGCCACATAACATGAAGCCAATGAGGTCTCGTATAAGCTTTGTTGATCCTGTCCGCCTTGTCAAACGATTGGACCACCAATTGGAGACAAAGTACTTTTTTTGACTGATACCGACAGGGATTGTTAACCAAAACCCGGGCTGTTGATGGGGTGTTTTGGATATTGTATCATGAATTTTCTTTTTTTTATTCAGCTTCCTTTTTTTCTCTCCTTTTGTTGCCGGTCAAATGCCGGCTTCTTCTTCATCCGGTAGATGATAGCAGTGTGCATGTTATCGCGACGATCACTGTCTCTTTTGATATGCTGCTTAGCGTTGGCATAGCTTCACTCCCGTTGTTAAGGCTTGACAATGACATGAATACAAGTCATTCTTAACTTGAACTCTTATTTGTCTTGCAAAAGATGATAGACTCAGAAAGTACTCGTAAAAAAATGAAGAAAATCAAAAAAGTCCACCGAGGACGTGTCTTATTATACTCCGCAGAGTCGTAGGTATCGTACACGCTTATTAGAAGCTGGTTTGCAGCCGTTCCAGTCGAGCAGTGACAGCCTCCACCAAGGCTGTCTCTCTTGATAGCAACCCTTGGACCTGTTGCATTTTCGCCCGCCGAACTTCCTGTGGAATCCGTAACTCGGCTGAGGGTGCTGCAGACCCATCCGTGTCCCCTGTCTCCTTGTTCATAGCCTCCACCTCTGCTGCAAGATCCGCCTGCAGGTGCTTGATGTCTTCCAGACGTTTCCACAACTGCTTCGCCTGCGCAGGTGACGCCGTAGCCTTGCCTGACGCCAGTCCTGCATAGTCTGGAGCAGAGATACTCGCCTCCATGGCCCTTACCTCCTCCACAAAAGCACGCTCCTTGGCACTTAGGTCACGCGTCGTCGCCTTGCCTACGATCTTGCGAAGGTTCTCGAGGCGCTCCGTAAGCTGACCCTGGCGGTCCTTTGCTGCTGCAACTCGTCGATCATACATGGCGTTGTCTGCCTCACCATCACGGTGCGACCCGTTAATTGTGTCGATCTTGCCCTTGACTTCGTTGGCTTTCATGACCTGTTGCTTGAGCTCGGATTGGAGAAGCTCGCATCGTCGAAACACTTCAGCTGCCGCCATGCCAAGGCGATATGTCTCGTCTGCCAGGACCTTGTGTGCATCGGTGAAGATTTGAAGAGTGAGTGGGCTCAGCCTCACTTCCTGATTGACAATAGTCTTATGTCGAGATGTGCGGAGCCTCTCCAGCAGAGTAGGTAAAGCAGAACCTTCGTCGAATGTATGCGAGGGATTGAATACTGGACGAGGCTCGTAAAAGTCCAACGGAGCCATGCTGGTTTCGCGTTCATAAGTAGGACTTTCCTGGCGAATAGGCGCAAGATCGACTTCGGGCGTGTCGAAAGTCAAGGCGATGGGTTCATAGGGAGTTGCCGAAAGGAGGAAATAGCCAACATCGGGATCCCGCAGGACGTTGCATGCAGCCAAAGGTGCCGCTATATCAGCAGTGGGTTGCGAGTAAATGCGGTCCCTTGACGATTGAGAGTTGACAAGGAGACCGATTCTGAAATCAGTGCCTGCTTCAGAATCTCCATTCAACTCACTCTCCAGGCGGAAGATCCACGAAGTCAGAGAGATAAATGTGATGGCAGCATGATGGGTGACAAAGAAGCTGTACCTGGACGTGACATCAGTGCTAAAGACCGGCCAACTCTCCTCATTCACCTCCACCGGACTCATTGTATCAATGGCTTGGAACGATAGGAGTGATGGAGGATCCGATTCAGCAAGGAGTCGGCCAAGCTTGTTCTTGTTCTTGGGGGGCAGCCACTGAGCCTGGATGCCCTCGAGATCAAGATATACACGAACTTGACCACTTGTCGACAAAAGGCAGATCACAGCAAGTGACAAGCCTTCCTGATCACCGTCATCCATATCCAAATCTTCGTCTTCGCCCATCATGAGCTCTTCGGTCTCTGTCTTCTTTCCAATCACAAGCATGTCGGTTACCGAAGTGTCTAGCTCATCGCCAGTATCGGGGTCAGACTGAAGCTCGAATGGACCTTGTAAGCGGGGGATGACTCCAGGTCGAGATGGTCGTGTGTAGATTTCCGTGATAGGCTCTCCGACTGGTCCTTCGACAACCTGTGGCTCTTGAGAATCCAGCTCTCCCATCCACTCTAACTGTTGCTGTGCCAAAAGCTTCTCCTGCTCTCCAACCTCCGGGTCATCCTCAATACTAGCAACTGTAGTGACAATTGATACCGAAAGAGAGGGGATCAGTGTTGGAGGAGGTGCCCATCTCTGAGGTAGCAATGGGCACAAGGCGTAGACATCACCCTCTCGCATAGCCACCCACAGTGTCATAGGGTTCCAGCCACCGGCTCCTTTCGTAGAGAAGCTGGCAGCAGCTACCTCCATCTCGAACGAATCGGGGGAGAAGGCCTTGTTGGTGGCCATTGTCGAGGCGGAAAAGTCCTGATCCAGAGTTGTACCGTCCACCAGTTTCTTCAGGTCGACAGACGTAGTAGGTGTGTCGAATGACCATCGATCGGTGGTGGACAATTCCCAAACACGCACGATGGCGTCCGCAGTGGTTGTGACAATACAAGAGCCGTTAACTCCAAGCGGGTGCCAGAGGGCTGAGACAATGGGGGATCGAGAAGTGACGTGGGTGGTAGGTCCAAGAGTGAAGATCTTGGGCTTGAGAGGACCAGCATCTTCACTCGTAAGGTGCGAAGGGTCTGGCAGAACGCAAATGTGAATAGTGTGGGTGGTGAGGATTGCCAGGAAGTTCGAATTCGGGGAGATTATGAGCTGTCGAATGTTGTCGGCAACAGGCGTCTTGATGGTCTGTATCATGATAAGTCAGTGTTATCATTTGTAAGTCAGGATCGTCAACATACCCTCAATCCAGGAGCGTTTTCAATGCTCTCATCATCAAGAGACTGCGAAGAGTCCTCGCGCTTGAAACGCACACCTTGTGATGACCTTCCCTTTGCACATCGATTCGCCCATTCATCCTTCAAGTACGCAAGGTCTCCCCAGCGGATCTCGCGCCCAACAGCAACGAATACTTCGGTACCTCGGCGAGCAATGGTTCTGCGAGGTCCAGGGATGGATTTCTTCTTTGAGGAGTAGGAAGACTCCAAACTGCGTGATCGCGATGTTTCGGATGATGGTTCAAACAAACGATGACCGGGGGCGTTACTCGACAGCCAAGCTGCCGAATAGCTCTTGACCTTGGGCATGATGAGGGACCAAAGTCAAAATTCGCCAGCCGTAATTGGCGTGTAGCTTCGCAAAGCTCAGAAGTTGAACGAGCGAGCTGTAAAAGGTACAAAAGGTTTGCGCGTAAGTCGCGATATTGGATGCTTTGTAGAAAATAACGAGGCTGAAGATCTGGCTAGCGGCGCAGAATGCGTCGTTGAAAGCTTTAGCACCTGTAACCTGTAACCACAGCGCCCAGGAACCAGTAAAGCCACTTTTCACCGCCACAGCTACGCGCATGGGCCCACTCGCATCGCAAGGCTGCTTCAGCTACTCCAACATCCATCATCACAAGCTTTCAACAATTTTAGTAATTGCTCAAGAATTGTAAAGCTTGCACACAATTCTCATCTCCTCTTTCTTCAAGAGCCACCAGTAAATTCTCCTGACTCAGTTACTTGTCAACACCAGCGACAATGCGACCGGGCGCCAGAAGCACTGTAGAGCGCCTTGATAGGCCCAGCGCCTACTACCACAGTCGCGTATGGCACCCATCCCACGCCTCTCACTAATATCTACTGACATCCTGCTAGAACAAGCGGAGACGCGATCGCGATGATGACCACAACGATCAACCACCAGAGCCCCAAGTCGATCCTTTGGCCGACGCTACCACCCTTTATGTTGGCAATCTGTTCGTCTCTCCAAGTCTAGCTCTTAGATACCTGGAGCTTGTTCGAGGCTAACTTTTCATGAAACTATAGGTCCTTTTACACAACCGAAGAGCAAGTCTACGAGCTCTTTTCAAAGTGCGGCGAAATCAAGCGCCTCGTAATGGGCCTCGACCGCTTCAATAAAACGCCCTGCGGGTTCTGCTTTGTCGAATACTACACACACCAAGACGCTCTAGACTGCATGAAATACATCGGCGGAACCAAGCTCGACGAGCGCATCATCCGTACCGATCTCGACCCTGGTTTTGAGGAGGGCCGCCAGTACGGCCGTGGTAAGTCTGGCGGCCAAGTGCGCGACGAATATCGCGAGGACTTTGATGAGGGCAGAGGAGGAATTGGCAGGGCAATACAGACCGAGGAACGAGACTACGATTAATTCAAGTAGGTAGTCGAGCAGAGAGCAAGCAGATGCAGTCCCTGTAACGGGGTTTGGGACTTGATACCCCTAAAGTTTAAGAATAAGAGTATTTGACGTTTGGGAAACTGAACCCAATTCCCTTCTTTCTATATGCTTTTACGACATGTCTTTGCTTGTCTCCCATCCCAATGCACGCCGTTGGTCTATTCCTACACCGGCAGCAAAGACAGCCGCCAAAGCTTTTGTGCCATAACATGTTGGCAAATGTAGTCGTGACATTCTTTCGCAAATTCGTAGTTGAAACAGAGGTGTTGTACATGGACCCCAACGTGGATCTGCCTGCAATACCCGCTGTGGGATGAATACGCCGTTCTCCATTCGGTCCTCGACCCGGTGGTCCTGCTCTCCCAATTCCGTGAAATCGTCTCTAGTAACCAGGGGGGTTGACTCGCTGTGACACCCTTGTCCACTTGGGCAGCTCTGTTGTATACATTAGCACCACAATGCAAGCAACACATGATCCGAGTATGAGAACATACTGTGGATGCCCTTGCGGTAACGCTTGGCCTTTCGGTCAAACATAGTGTACTTGTCCTTGGGCAACATCTCCGCCTCGGTAGGCATCTCAGCCTTCCATCGCTCGAGAGCCTCGAGAGTCTGTCCCTTCTTGGCGAGAGCGGCGTCGACTGTCGCAACGACGTTATCCACGGCTCGGAGACGAAGACGGTGGCGGCGCTTCTGGAACTTGGACAATCGCCAAGGGATCTTCCACAGAAGACCGCTGGAAAGGGGATTCGTGATGCGGAAGGCGCCGAACATCGTGGGGGGTTGTCTGCGGTTTGGGAGGACGAGCTTCAAACGGAGGAGGGTTTTTGGGGCCTGTCGAATGAACGTCAACTTTTTCCAGACAGGCGGCTGTTGGAGCCGCGGGCGCTTGTTGCAGTGGGCTTGGTTGGCTGCATTAGCGGAGGGGAGCGGAACATTGCAACACCCGGCTGGGGGTTGATATTCAGTGGGGGGACCAGTGGGGAGAGCTTGAGCTAGGTAGAGCACTCCCATTCCCGCCCACTATCACAGCGAGCGCATCCGGTAGCATATCGACGACATCAACAACTTCATCGCCCACGCCCGAGATACGTCGCCGCTCCTCAGCGCAACCAATCGATAATTCTAATACACTGCCGATGCACCACGCGACATTATGAGTTACTACTTCGCCATCGTCGGCACCCAGGACAACCCTCTGTTCGAGCATGAGTTCGGTACTTCCAAGCAGGGCGGCGACGGCCAGTCGCGCTTCAGCGATCAGGTCCGCCATTTAAATCAGTTCATTCTACATTCGAGCCTTGATATTGCGGAGGAGGTACAGTGGTCACATGGGCAGATGTAAGTCCGTCAGTGCTTTCATGGATGATAGGTTAAAAGCCGCCAAGGAGGCTTTACACGCCGTTGTCCAAAGCCAAATGGCAATACTAGAGGACACGGAAGGCTAACATTCTTTGTCAGGTACTTAAAGTGCATCGATAAATTCTTTAATAACTACATATCCTGCTTCGTCACCGCCGGCAACGTCAAATTTCTCCTCCTGCACCAACCTATCGTACCGACATCTGGCGCATCATCACGCTCATCGACTGCCATCGGCGCCAATCCCACCAGCCCGGCTACCGAGGAGGCCATCAAGATGTTCTTTACTGAAGTGTATGAGAACTGGGTCAAGGCCATCATGAGTCCCTTCTACCGCGCCAACATGGAAGTGCGCAGTCCCATCTTCAGGACACGAGTCGCTGCAGCGGGGAGGAAATATCTTTAGGAGTACGGATAGACGTTACGTGTTCATATGATACCATGGTTGCATTTTGTAATAGACTACAGATTTATCAAGATTTTACTGTGACTACCCGAGCGGTCTGCCAAGACTCTGATATAGGCAGGCACAGAAGTGGTTACACATGCAGCATGAGGGCTAGAGATTTGTGAAGTGATCAATGTTTAATGTGGTATTCATTTCGCAAGGTCGTCTTCCATGACGCCTAGTAGTAATATCATATCCGTGTTTCCCCAACGCCAAAGTCAAGTACATCCATCCCTGTGCCTGCAAGTGTGCATCTGTATACTCCTTCTCGAAGCCAAGCGAACCACCCGGTGAAGTAAATACATCGCTTAACCACCGAAACCGTAGAGGGTGCGGCCCTGTCGCTTAAGAGCGTAGACGACATCGAGGGAAGTGACGGTCTTGCGCTTGGCGTGCTCGGTGTAAGTGACGGCGTCACGGATGACACCCTCGAGGAAGGTCTTGAGAACACCACGGGTCTCCTCGTAGATCACTAGGGTAGATACGTTAGCATCTGGTGAGGCATAGAAGCAGGTGTATGGTCAACTTACTGGCAGAGATACGCTTGACACCACCACGACGAGCGAGACGTCGGATAGCGGGCTTGGTGATACCCTGAATGTTGTCTCGCAAAATCTTTCGGTGACGCTTGGCACCGCCCTTGCCGAGGCCCTTGCCGCCCTTGCCGCCTGTGAAGTGAAGAGTTAGCAACTATCGGAAGTTGTTGAAGTTGCATGCATCCCATCAACGCGTCAACATGGTTATCGACGATAACCATGCAACACGCAACGAAGCAGCAAGAGATAAAAAGTACTTACGTCCAGTCATGTTGATTGATGGAAGTGATAAAGTTTTGATGAAAAGAGATGAATAGGGCGCGTTATCGCGATATTGTAGATGACGTGGTTTGGAAAAGACGCGTTGTTGTAGATGCGGAGAGAGAAGGGAGATGGGAGAAAAGAAGGCTGCGGGGGGGGCGAGAGAAGGGGAATTAAATACGTGCAGGCAATCAGTAAAACACAGCAGCAGCAGGCACCAAAAATCACTGCTAAAATGCGGGCGCGATCAGTAAAAAATGGGCACCCAAATTCCCTTGTTTAACCATGCGGTCATGGCGCTTTCCCCTTTTCGGACGCGCGCGTGAACCAGCTGCGGTTCGATTTTTTGATTGGCTGATTTTTTTCAGATCACTCCCGTCCCGCTGGCTGCAGCCAGAGAAGCTGCAACGCGGGGTGCACCAACCTTTCCAGTTCCTGTTGATGTGATGTTGGGTACGGGCTGGGTTTGGCTCCATTACGCGAAAAGCACATGATACCTACCTAGTAGTACCTAACCTTGCCCGTGGATGTCTAGAGTACATGTCTAGTTGTATCTCTATTTGTTGATATCAGCTACATAGTACTATAGTACCTAAGTTAGATGTCTACTCAATCAATACAATGTAGGAGTCATTCATCAAGTGTTGAGGCAAACAACAATTCGCGTCTCGAACTTGGATGCCTTAGGTAGCGTCACAGTCATGATTGGCTTGCCAACATCTCAGATCGTTGCATCAACAAAGATAATGATAATCATAAGGACGCGTTAAAGTGATATTACTCTTTAGTCACCTGGTGCCTTGTTCATCCAGTTACGTGGCAAACCTGTCATCCTGAGTCACGACCAAAGTTGTTGTTTCGATGCGTCCCTCAGACTCCAAGAACTTCCATCACACACATTATAGGACTCGTCAATTCATAAGCTATCACGGCCTCGACCTTTTTACTCTGATATCAGGGTATCCATCCACCAACTCATCGCTTCTTTAAAACCCGTCCTCGAATCCTCGTAATGTACAGGTACTACAACGCATGGATGCTCAGGCTACATATACACAAAGCGAAGCCGCTCTTCCATCTGCTTGCGAGAGTTGAGGCCCTTCAATCACCCTGAACATACCGGAAAACGCCAATGCCATGCCCATGCTCTCGTATCAAAGACAACAGTAGCGCCGACTCCCGGCCCACGGTCCCATATATTCGACCTTTGAACCTCGATCGAAACAGCTCACACCCTCGCCCACCAGTGCTTCCCATATACTTCATTATGCTGTTCATCTCAAAACCGAGGTTACCAAACGCAAGTGCAGACTCGTCAAAATCACAATGTTCATGACATCATCACATCATCGAGTCGTCCATCTCCACGTCGTCCTCGAAACTCTCGATTGCTTCTTTGATCTGTTGGCTTGCCTGTATCATGATTAGTATCAACAGCACACAGCGTGTCAGGATTCAGTCCAAATTTGGCTTACCTTGGGATCCAGGGCAAGGGCAATAGTAAAGTGTCGCACTGAAAGTTGCTTCTCGCCCATGCTTCTATACAGTTTGCCGAGGAGGAAGTGGACTGTTGCCTCATCAGGAGCCAAATCCTTCAGTATCATCAGTTCCTTTTGCGCTGCTTCTAGTTGTCCTACAGCAAGTAGTGCTCTGGCCTTCTTGTATCGAGTTTGGGCCGCGCGAGGCGCGAGTTCTGCTGCCTTGCTATACGCTTGCAAAGCAGGCATTATCTGCTTCTGCTTCTCCAATACCGTTCCGATACAAGTGATCAGAACCGCGTTGTTAGGGTTGATGCTTTGAGCTGCATGGAAGTGCGTGTACGCCTTATCGTAAGCACCAAGGCGCTCCTGGACCCTTCCGATGCCGTAGTAGGCGTTGTAATGGCGTCGATCTGCTGATATCGCTTGTCGGTACGCCGTGAGCGCCTTGTCATACTCTTCATTGGTGACATGCTCATGTCCCTGCAGGGTGAAAGCATACGCAAACTTAGGGTCCAGTTGAGTTGCTCGCTTGAAACACTTTAAAGCTTGTTCATGGTCGCGTGCTAGTGACCAAGCATTGCCCAGCGCGCACCAGGCCTGTGGTGAAAGCCAAGCCGAGTCTACCAGTTCATGTGCTAGGAAAGAGAGGTCGGTTTCCCGTCTCAGATGCCACAAAATCGTGGAATACACCTCCATATCCTCGAGTCGTGACGGCGCTTGTACCCGCATCTTTCGGAAGAGCTTCTCGGCGTCGGCGTACGAAGCCTGTTCGTAATGTGCCCGGCCCATCTGCGCCAGCACCCATGGCGTATTCTGATGAGCCACAGGAAGCGACTGGAAGGATTGGAGGCTTTCCGGGCATTGGAATTGCGACAAGGAGTAATATCCATTTGCGAGCTTTTTCGTAAGGTCGAGGATCCACTTAAGCCCTTCCTCGAGCCTTTGGCTATCCAGTTCGAATGACTTGTGCGGAGGCGGAGGAGGAGGAACTTCCTTGGTCCTTGGTATCTCCTCTTGGTCTACGTCGACGTGGGCATCCTCAAGCGGTTTGCGATTGCCACTAACCACACGCCCAACACTAGAGCCGCTAGATCCAGGTCGAACAATTCGAGAAATTGGGGGTCTAGCCTTCTTCAATTCACGCCCGGCCGATGCTCCTATCGTAGTCGCGCCTGAGTTCGCTTTTGATGAAGGTCTAAACATGTTGAGCCGTGCACTACGTCGCGTCGTTGTCGGCTCCTCAGAGTTGGTCGCTCGTTGTGCCGGATGTCCTGATACAGTTCGCTTTCTTTCCGCAGCCGGTATGGACGACCGTAGCGACCCCGGGGCTGCAGCGTTGGATGCATCAGCCATCACAGTTTCCGCAGGTTGTTCTATTTGCCCTTTGTCTTGCGCCCTTGTCCGCCTCGAACCTAATCGGTAATTCATTCGTGGGGGTGCCTCTTGGCCTGGGTCAACAGCAGGCGCATTCCGTGTCCGTCGAGGGGGTGCCTGAGGAGGATCATGGGTATGGCCTAGGCGGGAGGATGTTGAAACTGATGGCACCGGTGCCGGAGGTGTCTCCATCCCATCAAACCCAGAGCCGCTGTTAGTGGATGTCGCATAGCGCACTCGTCCCCCTTGTATCTTCGCCATGAAGTCGCTCTTATCGCCTTCCTGGCCAGAGTCGCCATTAGTCAGCTCATGAATGGCAGGAGAGTGGTTTGAGTTGAACGGATCGTTTCCAATATCTGTTGTGGCACTTCGTTGTGACCTCTTCGTTTGGACATCCGGGACATTTGGCACCGACCCTTCTCTTGATCTTGAGGGGGTTGGTTCCACATCGAAGCTATGAACGAGGGCATCGTTGGCTTTGAAAATATTGGGTACGCGAACAGTGACCCCTAGGTCACAGAGTGCTGCAAAAGCATCCCACATAAATGGGTTGAGCTGAAGGGCCTCCTCGAAACAGCCGACGGCCTTCTTCTTGTCGTCATAGCCGCGATGCAGTCTTCCCAAGAGACATAATACTGCGGATGCATCGGGAAGAGCGGTTCGAGTCGTTGCGCTATGTTTCCCTAGGTTACTTTTCGATGCCCAGAGACTCCGCGATTTCTCCAAAGCAGAAATTCCGTCCTTGTATCGTTCAAGGGCCAAACAAGCTTGGGCAAACACCCAAGCACAGCCCAAGTGAACGCCACGATAGCCTATGGGCTTACTAGCATCGTAGGCGGAGCGAAAGTCGCTGAGACGTAGGTGACATAGCGCATATAGATATGTGGACTCGCTGGACCTAGGGTCCTGTGCCGTCAACCGTTCGGCGAAGAAAAGGGCATTGTCGTGTAAGGAGTTGTCGAGATGATAGTGTATCACCTGCCTTAGGAGGCCATTGACGGCCGTCGGAGTGGGCGCCATGCTGGATGTTGCTGTCCAGCGACAAGGCTTGAGAAGGAGGTTGGGGGAGTTCGAAGATAATGGCGTTGACGGAGTTGCCTAACAACGTATCCTGGCCATGAGACGGTCGAGGGATATAGTCGAAGTAAAGGATACAATGGTGGTTGATCCGAAGATTCGCGACCGAATGTCTATCTTTGTCTAGACAGTTGTTTGTTGTCGTTCTTGACCGTTCGCGTGGTGGCGGGGACAGCCAAAGTCGAAAGAAAACAAAGCAGCCGTGGGTCGGTCGTGGGCCAGTCGCAGTCAATAAAGACGTCGACAAAGGGATTAATGATTAATAGAATAACAAAGAGCTTCTTGGCGCGAGTATGTTCTTTCGAACAAGGATAGCGTCTGTACGATGCGGCCTAGGAAAGGAGCAAGAATCGTCGAGAGGAAGTCGTCGAGGCAGCTCGCAACGTTTCGTGAACGGCAACGGTGGGTCCTGGTGAGCGAGCGAGAAGGGGAGTGAGGATTAGACCGAAAGGAAGCTCCAAGTATAGAAGGGATGAAGAAAAAGAAGAAATTTCCCTGCTACCAGCTAATACGACTTCGATATGAGTTGCACATGGTATTGGATCGATTGCGAACTCGACCGGAGCTTCAAGAGATACGGTAGGTAATGGAAGGTGCAGTGAACGTTAATGAAACAGGCTTACTTGAGTCAATGTTTGGTGGTGACGGGTTGACAAGCGCGCGGTACCTGCCTGCTGAAAGGATTGTGCTGCTGTGATTGGACGAGGGTTGCGCCTAGCAACCAGCCACCGTGTATATGTACCTCCGACATGTGGGTTTTGCACCAGAAATTCCCCTACGACGATGTACAGGGAACTACCATTTATGAACTTTCCAGCCACTGAGATTTCCCGCTCTCTATCCGTACCTGCAGGTGTATCCCGTATGCAATCAATTCCACCATGAGTCTGGAGATGTTCAAGAAAGTTACGGCTAGGACCCAATAATCAAAGTTAATAACTCGTGTGGTTTTTTTCCCCAGTAGTTCAGGTCAGTTTTAATGTTGCTAATACTTCTCATTGGTGTAGAGGAAAAGGGGAGCCCCGTAATTATCAATCCTCCTGGCCCGGTTCTACAATCACGCTACGGTTCGAACCATGAGTTCCGTGTAAGTCATGAGCAAAATAGACACTAAGAGACGGTCATAAGTTGGAATGGCAGAACACGAGGTTCCCAGAGATTCATTGATCATTCCCGAGCATCCTATATCCGCCATTCTTGTCGTGAGCAAGATCATGACCTTCCCATCATTCCCTTCCTTCACAATGCCAGGACGGAGCCAAGCATCTTTACCACTGACTAGGAGCGTGTCTGCATTTAAGCAGCAATGGTGACCTCAACCTCAACACCGGCCTCGACTGTAACAGAGTTAGACACTGCGCAAGCGCTTCAATGGAATGGGATCCCTTACTGTTGACGATGACGGACTTGACAACCTCGGTGGGGGCGTGGAGGTCGATGAGACGCTTGTGAACACGGAGCTCGTAGGAGTCCCAGGTCTTGGAACCTTCACCGCAAGGGGTCTTACGGGTGGTGATCTTGAGGTTCTTGGTGGGAAGACGGACGGGACCCTTGACGGTGAGGCCCTTGCTGCGGGCACGCTCAATGAGCTCAGCGCTGACCTTCTCAAGAGACTGGACCTTTCGGCTGGTCAGGGTGATTCGGATGCGGTGGCTCTTCTAATGGAGGGGTTAGCATCTTGGTCGAAACGTCGCTGTCGCGGTTCGATATCAACGTACGGGCTGGTCGCCAACGTCCTTCTCGTTCTTTTGGTGAGACATTGTGAATGGCTGTCAAGACTCGGCAAAGGTGACTGCAACGGTAACGTGATGACGGCCTGGGAGGGATGAGGGAGTGATTCCTTTTTGTTGTAGAAGATTTTACGATTTAGCACACGCCAATTTCAACAAACTTGTGCGCTTATCGCTTATCGTGAATCCCCCACCCACGTGACCAGTGCATGAGCTCCTCTAGCCACACGAGTACCCTAGGGTGTAAGCTCAGTAATGAACAACTTTCACGCCAATATGAATATTGATATAGAAATGATAGGTACCTAGATATCCATTGTTAATAGTCGCCTATTGGTCCATTCTGCACTTATTATATGTTTCCCCCAAGATAGTGCTTTATCATCAGTAGGATACTCTGTTCTATATACGCAGCTACCTTACTGACCACTAGGCGGAAAGTGGAGGTGCCTATCAGATTGCTGCAATTGCAAGCAACCTAACCCTTGTCATCAACGAGCATCTGTTTCATCATTCCACTTGTTCAAGTTGACACTTCAGCTTCACTTCCACTTTGTCCTTTCGCATCGCAAACCGCAGTCAAATACATAACAACTCAGAATTCCCGCACTTGATCGCAATGGCTCAGAAAGCGAAAAAGGACCGTGCCAAGTCCAACGCCGCGGCGCTCAACAACCTCCACATCGGCTCTCTCATCGTCAATGCCCTCTTTCTTCTCATGCACTTCGTCTTCCGCGCTCGCTCCCTCTGGTTATTCGGTCTTCTTTCTGTACCTGCTCTGATCTGCGAGTATGTCCTCGAGGTTTCTGGCCGGCCCAAGTACGATCCGTCCACGCGCGCCTTGCGCACTGCTGGTGAGGATCTGTCCTCTCCTGGTCTGACCGAGTACATGTTCGATGTCATCTGGGTCACTTGGGCAACGGTGATTCTTGTCATTCTCTTCGGCAACAAGGCTTGGTTTATCTGGCTCATTGTCCCGGCCTATGGCGTGTATTTGGGAAGCGGGCTGCTTGGAATGGGGAAGCAGAAGATGGCTGAGTTCCAGGGTGGCGGGGACAGTGCTGACACAGCTCCCCAAGGCAACCGCAGGGCGCGTCGGGCTGCTTAAATGATCAATTTTTTCTCTATGGGCTCTCTGTCTATATTAGTCATTTCGGGGCTTGACTGGTTGTCCAAGTGCTTCGTTGTGGCCGTTCGCCCGTCCATCGCTCTATGGTGTCATCGTCCACATCGTGTACCAGAACATGAATATGCTCTAGGGCGCGCACGCTTTGAAGTGCTACCCAATTCTTGAACCACAACACTCGGCTCTTTCCATCTGGCCCCAGGGCATCAACAAACGTCTTGTTGACGAAAGACTGGACCAGCGCTCTACTCTCTGATGTCATATCACCGGTCTCGGGATCCGTAGGGATGATCGTTCGCAACCACACAACAATGTGCCGGATGTTCGGCTCCAAACCATAGGGCCAGTCGTTGATCAAGATGCGGTAGTCTGAAGGGTCCTCGAATGGAATAGTGGACTTAGGTGTGAATGGCGGATGGCCCCATTCCTTGGGTAGGCGGTTGACGAGGAGGTAGTTTGTCATAGAGCCATACTGTGCTTTTGTCTCGGCAGTCCATGCCATATACCGGCGAAGATCAGAGGGCTTGCGCTTCAGAACAGACAAGTTATTTGTCCCTGCCTATTGTTAGTGAACTGAGCCCAAGCAGCACATAGATGTTGAGCAGATATTTAAAGTCACCTACGGATAATCTCCTTCAACTCCTCCCAATCGTGCTTGTGAAACTCTTCATCTGTTTGAGAGAGAACCCACTTGTCGACTTCAGTGAGCGGGAAGGGTGCCTCATCTGGTAGCTTTTCACCCATTTTGTTGAAACGAGAGGTGAGCGTGAATGGTCTGAGAGATCTCCCTTGACGGGCGTAACAGGGATAAGAGGTCCTCGGGTTGAATTGTGTGTGTATGTCTTAGACGATTATCAGAATAAAAAAGATAAGACAACTTATGAGAGGCACGTCGTGTTCCAACTCACTTGTTTGCAGAGTCATCATTCTACCCATGCGGTGAGAGGTTGTCCCCAACCAGCTTATGTCAGCTGAAGCACGGCAGTGAGGCATGATTTCATTTCTGAGCGACGGGAGCAATCAGTATGTACTATTTCCTCTTATGTTCGTTCGTCTCAACAGAGTTAGAAAAGTCGTTTAAAGATAAATGTATGCTCATGACTGGTTGATACCGTCACATGTAAGAGGGAGACAGGCACGGTACCTTATAAACCGTTACAGTCAACTTGGGTGTGGCTACTAAGAGTTTCTCCAACACCAGCCCCTCCATCATCAATCTCACATCTTCTTCAACGCGTCAGGGACCCCTAGATCTGGTTGAATTTAGGCCAATTGCCGTCCTAGCTTCTGTCTAATGCCATCAACAACCTCTCTTGCTTGTTTCTGTTATTAAAGCATTCGTTTCGAGGCTTGGCTAAGAAGAAAAGAATAAATTATCCACTATTTCCACTCGCTTCATGAACAACTTCTCTCACCAAGCAAACGCTCCTCATCATGATCCTCGGTCCTATAAGTCTCATTGACTGCGGAGTCTTTCTCATATTTCTTGCACCGCAGCTCATATGGCACGCTGGGTTCTTCCTGACTCTTTTCACGGGCATCAGGGCTCTGCCATTTCTTTGTTCGTTATCCCTCACACAGTGTCGGCTCATTCACTCACCGTAAATACAGTGCTCAAACTTCCATACGAATTCATCAATGAACGTTATTTTACTCATCCTAGTCGCCAACTTCCATTTACACAGAATGCTACAGTGTTTGAGGATTTCGTGATCCGTTGCGTCCGTTACGCATTTGCCAACATACCCGCCAAGGTTGGCAGAGTATTCTTTGGCAAACATGTTGCGCTGCCATTTGTACGATGGCGCATGCTCCGACATGGTTACGTTAGATCTCCAGTTCATTACCGAGAGTACTCTATAGGGAGGGTAAAGTTGGCGTCTACGGCCATTTTGAAGGTCTGCTGACAGTGAGCAGGGAGATGTCCAAACTCGAGGCACTTGGATCATGCATCGACCAGAGTATCCTCCAGACTTTGTTCTTTATTATGCGCACGGTATGTTATGGACCACATGTCATCATCTCTGTTCACTCCTAATCGGTACAAGGTGGCGGGTTTGCAATGGGTTCGAGCTACTTCTATCTCGAATTCCTCATGGTTTGGCATCACCTTCTCGTCGAAGCCGGATTCAAGAACCCAGCCATATTTGCGCTTGAGTATACGTTAGTACCTGACCAGGTCTACCCAAGACAGGTTCTGGAAGCACTCGAAGGTTACAAGCACGTTCTCGAGGTCGTAAAAGACGCATCCAAGGTCTGTGTTGCAGGGGATTCGGCGGGCGCATCGTTGATCCTCAGCTTGCTGCTCGAACTGGGTGCACAGGCTGGTAACCAAGATAAGAAGGATATCAAGGTCAACGTACGTGGTGGTCTTGCAGACCCAGATCCATCACATTTGCCTCTGCCACGAATGGCTACGCTCATTTCACCTTGGATCACACTCATGTCGAACTTACATTACACGTCCAGGAGCGATTTCCTGGATAAGCGTACCTTGTGGAAGTATGCCCATGAGTACGCAGGTGAAAACATGATTCAACAACAACCGGCATCTCCTGGAAACTGCGTCGATGAGAAGCTCTGGAGAGCAGCCAGCCCTGAACGAGGGTACTGCATCATCTTTGGAGAAGAAGAGGTCTTTGCTCCAGATATCGAAGAATTTCTTAAACGGCAGGCCAGGATTGGTGTTCAGGTCGAAGGACAAAAATTCGACGGAGGCATCCACGCGTGGCCTGTCGCGTCATTGTTTCTGTCAAGTACAGAGGAAAAGCGATTACAGGGAGTTCGAACTGCTGTGAAAGAGATTAGAAGACGAATGCTTGAATGGGGCACGCTGAATGGGAACAAGGTATAAAAGTCAGATTAGATCAAGTAAATATTCATAGACAAGACCTGAAGTTTGTGAATCAGAAACCATAGCGTAGAACTCGGCTTCGTCCTCACCAGGTCTGCTCAGAAATAAAAGCTCAACTTGTATCATCATAAGGATTGTAGGGGAAGAATATGCGATGTGAAGTGAAAATGACGAGACATACCTGATATAAAGACAAGATATGTCAGCCTGCATCAGGATCAAGAGGCGGCAAATCAACAAGTTAATAGGTTATCTAACTCAAGTGGCCGAATACTAGGTACTAAGTCCTACCTATAGAGAGGTAATTTTGACTAGGCTGGATGAAAGCCCGAAGGAAAGCATCAAGGCATCCAAGCCATGCCAGTTACACGCGCGCCATTTGGTAACTGAATCAGCGCTGCATGCTTCATCCGGTCTTCGTTGGTGAATGTGGAATGGGCTACTCCAACAGCGCGCAGGTTTATTGTGCTGCTGATAGCATGCATACGGACATGCATGGGTCGAATCCTATGTGTACCTACCTAGTAGCTGAAGATGACACCTACCTACCTATGCTAGGTAGGACAGTTCCAAGGTTAGGTGAGTAGCTGAAGGATGTGGGCTGTCAGTATTAAAGTCTGGTTGGTGTGGGATAGAATGCCGGCAAGCATAACGCGTAAAGTGTAAATGATGCTCAAGCTTACGGTGTGGGGCACACGTGGTGAGCATGGAAGGAAGGTTCCTTGGGCGGTTCCTGGCCTGGGATCAGCTTGAGACGACACCGTCTCTGATTTGGGGTTTGGGCGTCAAGTCACAAGTGCCAGTGCCAGTGCCAGTGCCAGTGCCAGTGCCAGTGTGAGAAGGAGGGAGGGTCGGAAAGAAGGACCCCCGCGTCGTGCATATAAACGGCCGGCATTCCCTCGTTTCTCCCGCGACTTGCCGCCGCTTTGTCGAATGCGATTGCCAAGTACTGACGCCTATGACCTCTGAAGCGATTCATGACTGCAGCCTCACCGAGAGCTCCTACCCATAGGCACTTTAGCTTTATTGACCCACAATCGAGCTACTCTACTTACCTTGCACTTATACACGCCCACTCTCGTCCATCTCAATACCAACCTTGTCAGCTGCAGATTTCTGTCTGCGATACCTCTAGTGAATACTACAGTTCATTCGCCTACCAGAGCTCAGGGTCGCCAACCCAACCCAACCGAGTCCTGTTTCCACGACATCCAGACTTGGCATAGCTGAGGCTCAAAACCATCTGCCTGCTTGGCTTACACCCATTTTGTTGCCTTGCCGCCGTCTCACTTGGTACCTATTTGACACGGGGCTGTCTTACACACATACATAGCCTCCCCCTCTCGCTGCAACCAACCGCTTTGCCATTGTTCAAAAGGTAGCTTTTTGACCCTTTTACTTGACCATCCCGTCCTCTTCTCTAATCTAGTACACACCCGCCGCCGTCCTTGCATTGTGCTCCACCCTCAGTCACGTCAATCAAATCACATCGTCATTCCCAACCCCAGCACAGGACGGGAGCTCGAGCTTGCTGATTCGTGAGCTAAACTCCTTATTCCCCCCTGCCCCTTTGCGCACGGTTCTTATTAGCACCCGTTCAGCTTCAGGCCTGGCTGGCAGATCGGTCTTGCTAATTTGAGGCGTGTGGTATAATAGCCCACGGTTTCTTTCAGTTGTCGTTTTGAGATATATCAAGCCCGTGCATCACACACAACTTGACGTATCAAACAGGTTGTTAACTTTTCACAGTTTGCCTTCGACCGGGCCAACCTTTGTAGCTCTCTCTTTGTGTCAGTTGAATCGAGCACAGTTACTTACGTGTTAGTCGTCTCAAAGACACAATCAAACACTACAAATCACATACAAATCGCGCATTCAGCTATTCTCGTATCACCCATTGTTCCTTGGTCTGTTGTTGAAATCACATACAACAAAGCATCTGTTCACTACTATCAAAGACGACCGACGGGGTTTGTTCGTTGCTGGACTTACATAAATCCCTTCCCGGCCGCTTCGGCGCACATGCCCCCACCATAAATCACTCCCTGCCGCGACAGACAAAAAAAATTATTTATTATGTCGGCCGACGACAGTTACGCCCCCAAGTCTCCGGACCTCTCTTCTTTTTACTCAGGTGGCCCCACTCAGGACGAGCTCCATCATCCACAATCCGACAGTCACTTTAGCTCGGGATACGAATATAAAGCAGAGTCCCCAACCTACATCAGATCTGCCTCTTTTTCTTCCTACGTTCCCCCTTCTCGTCATTTTGACAACATCAGCCACGGGACACCTGACTCCGGCTATCATCAACCAGTTGGTTACCCGCACCACTCTGCGCAACCAAGATCCGCAAGGCCAGAATATCAGCCTTATCCGTCGCGACATTCTTCTGTCCAAGATCAATACCCTTATTCTACATCACATCGGCGAACAACTTCTAGCAACGGCTACGAGGGCACTTTCACCTCTGTAGCCCCACATCAGCATCACCAAACCCAAGCGCGACCCGTGTCGTACGGTCAGGCATACCCAGAGCAAGCTCCGCGCCCCGACGCGGCTACGTACGACCAGTCCTACGCACCGTCAACAGGAAACGGTGCCTCAGAACGCTCTTCCACATTTGACTCTGCGTACTCTGACACGAACATGCCTCCGCGCAAAGCCGCAGCGCCCGCGGCGCCCGCCATTGACCCATCTCCCGTCCGAACCAAATTTCCTACCGCCAGGATCAAGCGCATCATGCAGGCTGATGAGGAAGTTGGCAAGGTTGCGCAACAAACCCCCATTGCTGTTGGAAAGGCACTTGAGCTCTTCATGATCCAGCTCGTGACGAAAAGCGCAGACGTAGCCAAGGAGAAAGGTTCCAAAAGAGTCACTGCACCAATGCTCAAGCAGGTGGTTGAAAACGACGAACAATGGGACTTTCTACGAGAGATTGTCAGTCGCGTCGAGAACGAGAAAGAAGGGAGTAGATCCAAGGCTAAGCAGGAGAGCTCGAGTGACGAGGAAATTGAAGAACCCAAAAAAAGAACACGCGGTGGCAGAAAGAAGAAGGCAGCGTAGCGTTGTTGTCTTTTGGATGAGAAGGATGAAGATGTTTCCGTGTGGTCTGGCTGAATTTTGGAATGCGTCATGATGGATAACGATCAAGTGGATGGCGTTCAGGAGGACTCGCATCGAGCCGGTGTTTGGCGCTATGGAAGACATTTCGTCTCGTGGCTTTTTGGCATATTGTAGCGTTCGCGTGTAGCGTCGCGCTCACAGGGTAGAGGGTACATATGTGTATTGTTTGCTGGTGCTTGGTAGCATCATCTCCATTGCGAGTATCCATATGTATACTTTAAATGATACATTTAGAGGGACGACAAGTCCACAACCCATTCCTTGCTGTTTATTTACTCTGTTCAGCGTGTTCCGTGTAGCCTGTCTTTGTTTGAGTAGTATTGCTGTCACTTTTGTTGTATGTAAGAGTTAGGATGATGCTGTGGTTCTATGCTCTTTCTCGATTGGAGGAACAAGCACTGAATCATTGAACCAATAAGGTAGGCTACTCTAACAATTCGGCCATCTCTAGCTTACCAAAGTGAGATTATAAAGTGCACAAATGACCATAATAAGTATTTGTTATCATATACCAACGTACTATGTTGCCTGAATAGCGCATCATTTTGCGATCCATTTCCTCCAGGACTACCCTAGAGTATTGCCCAACATCATCCATTCCGCTGACGTATGCGACAGGTGACGTCAGCATATCTGAGTAGATGATAAAGAGCGTTAGAGCGAATCAGGCGATCGCATTGCTTACACGTAGCACAACTCATATCCATGAAACGGAGGTTTTGATATCTAAGACAATCGCATTGGGAAATATGGGTACAGTGCCGTTCCGCTCAATCTGCCTCCGAACGACCAAAAGGGTCCACGGCCCCCGGCCGACTCGAGGTCAAGATTTTAGTGCCTCGTTCAGGGGGATAGCGAGCTCTCCCATTGGGCCACCGGGACGTTTTTTCTTTACTTGGTCCGAGGTGAGCTGCTTAACATTAGCCCAGCCAAGGGGTCGGGCCATAGGTGCTACACCGACTACCCGCCTAAGCTGCCCACCCTAGGCCTTTACAAAGATCCACTAATTGGACGCTTCTATCCGCTACGACTCCTGTAAATCCGCTGAAGACCAGATTCCATGGATCCATCCATTGCTAGATGATTTCGTCAACATCAACCAACTTTAACCTGCCGTCACTCATCTCATGCGGATGGCCTCTTGATCTATTACTCGCTGCTGCGCCCACCTCCCATCCCCCTGCTACGACATCCTATATTCACTCATTATTCCAACCTAGATGACGAACCGCCAGCTGTCCATTACCGGCGCTCGCTCCCCCGCGTAACCCAATGTCGTGGGACTTGCTTCAGAGATTCCTCGAGTCCGACGTCTTCAACTCCAACCCCTTTCTCCCTGTCTCATACCTTACGTGAGTCCTCCGTAAATCCCTGAACGACCTTAAGGATTCGTCGATATTATGATTGATATGCCCGCTGGTATTTAATCATGGCATTCGATATAATCGCTTCCGTCGTCTCCAACTTCGCCAATCGCTAATGCCACCTGTCGCAACAGACGCTACGCCGACCACGTGGGGATTCACTATGTGCTCTGCCAGAAGCTGCGCCAGTTCCCTTACGAGGACATCGAGTTCTTTCTACCGCAGCTATGTCACCTCATAATCAGCGTGCACAATGAGTCAATGGCATTGGAGGAGTTTTTGTTGGACTTGTGCGAGGAATCAGTGACAGCTGCGCTGTTGGTACGTATGACGCTTAACTTGAGGAATGGAATGGGAGGGCCACTGCGTCATGGGAGACCACGTCGATGAATCGGGGATGCACTGAAAAGCTGACACTTGATTGCGCAGACGTTCTGGCTCTTTCAAACATATCTTCACGATCTTTCGTCGAATCCATCATCCGACTCGTTCCAGACATGTCGCCGCGTATACAACAAGGTCCAGCACATTGTGTTTGGACTCGCCGATACCGCCCGCCATGAGAAAATTAGGGAAAACGTCCTTCCCGTCACGGTTCTCTCCAGCTTCGTGCTCGCCAGTGTTGCGCTGCCCATGTTTCCGCAATGGGCTGGCCCTCTCGCTGTTGCCCAGGCGCGCAAGCCCCAACCTGTTGCCGATCAAACACAGGAGCCAAAGGAGAACCCCAAGCCCTCGAGGGCACGCACAGTTACAGCAGGTAACTCGAAATCGCGGCGCGCTCGTGACGGCGGACGTACCTTCAGTGCGCCAGATCCTAAAGGGTCGAGAGACTCTTCGCCCAAGCCCGCACGCAGCGTTCCTCAAACACCTTCAGTAATAATTCCACCCCCAAGGTCCAAGACACCAGCCGGTACGGCTCGACCATCTGCCCTCGAGATGAGGTCTCTGGAAGCTAAGCTCAGCACATCATCTCTTCCATTACCATCTGCCCAACCTCCAACGAGACCAGCAACTCCAATATCGGCAGGAAACGCCCAGCGCCCGTCCGATGCTACTACCAGAAGGCATTCGCACCATGCCAAGGCTGTTCTTGCTGTTACCGAGCTATCACCGGTACAAAAGACGAGACTTTTGAGACAGCACTATTTCAGATCACAAACTCAATTCCTGACGGCCCTGGAGGGTATCTCGAACCGACTGGTATTGGTCCCTAAGCCGGCTCGAATGAGCGCCCTTCGAGCGGAACTCGCATTAATATCGCAGGATCTCCCAGCTGAAGTTGATATTCCAGTCATTTGCCCTCCAACTCTAGTAGAGGGGTCCCCTGGAAGGAGCCGACATCATCGTATCGTACGGGTGAACCCTGCCGAGGCGACGGTGCTTAATAGTGCGGAAAAAGTTCCTTACCTGATCATGGTGGAAGTTCTCAGGGATGACTTCTCTTTTGACCCTGATGCGCCCGACAACCAGACTCTCCTGAACAATTTACTCGGAGACAGCGCTCGGCCAAAGCGCATATTTGACCTTTCAGACTCTCCTCGTCTATCGCCCACGGTGAAGGCTCCGGAACCTGTTTTAGACAGTGTTTTTGAGCCCGCCTCCGGTGATTTGGGGAGCTCACCACTCCTCAAAGGCATCGACGAGTCACCGGTCAGAATCCCTTCGAAACCAACTCAGACTTACAGTACCCAGCGTATTCCGAGTGGAGCTACAGCCACCTCAACTTGGGATCTGACGACGCCGCGATCATCGGGCACAGATACTCCGAGGTCTAGCAGCCCGGGACCTATTGCGCGGAGGATGACTCTTCCCATTCAGCGGAATGCGCCAGCTGACCAACCTGACTTCTCTGCGCTCGCGACACATATGCGAACTGCTTCTCAGATGCTTGCACAACTGGAAGCCACTAGCGGAAAGCGTCCGAAGCAGGAAGTGGCCGCCATCAGAGCCAAGATCATCGCCAGCATGCAGAGTCTCGAGGAGCAGAGCTTCGAGGTGGATGAACAAGGCCCAACTTTCGACGCTATCATGGCTAGAGCCAGCACGACCCCGGTCCCAGTGGACAACCCGGATCTGGAGGAAGATGCCCAGATCGATTCGAACCTCAACGCCAGTGCAGGCCGCGACCGAATGGAGAACGACATAAAGACTGGTGGTGTTCAACGCCGTGGCGATCGTGATGACCCTAGTGCGGCCGTCTTTGGCGAGGCCTGGGAGGCCAAGAAGGAACGAATTCGCAAATCATCACCCTACGGTTGGATGAAGAACTGGGATTTGGTCAGTGTCATTGTCAAGACGGGAGCCGACCTTCGACAAGAGGCCTTTGCTTGTCAGCTCATTGATGCCTGCCATAAGATCTGGGTTGATGCTGGCACTGATGTCTGGGTCAAGCGTATGCGGATTTTAGTGACAGGAGAGTCTTCGGGTCTCATCGAAACCATCACGAGCGGTGTGTCTCTGCACTCCCTAAAGCGAAGTCTCACGCTAGCTTCTGTTGAATCTGGCCATAACCCTCGCAACCGCATTGCTACACTGAGGGACCACTTCCTCAAGGCCTTTGGCAAACCAGACAGCAAAGCCTTCCGGGCTGGAGTAGATGCGTTTAAGAAGTCGCTGGCGGCGTATAGTATCATCTCTTACATACTGCAACTCAAGGATAGACATAACGGCAACGTTTTGGTGGACAGCGAAGGCCATATCATCCACATCGACTTTGGTTTCATGCTCTCCAACTCACCCGGTTCAGTTGGATTTGAAGCTGCGCCATTCAAGCTCACACACGAGTATGTTGACGTCTTGGGCGGACCTGGGTCGGACGATTATCAAGATTACAAGAGACTCTGCAAACAGGCTTTTCAAGGTTAGTCGAATCGACCACTGTACATTAAGGGGTATCTTGCTAATATCAGGTTCAGCTCTTCGTCGCTCGGCAGACAACATTATTGACTTGGTAGCAATGATGGGACACGACTCCAGTATGCCTTGTTTTGCAGTTGGTATTGCTCAGGTTACTAGTACTCTTCGACAGAGGTTCCAGCTCCATCTGAGCGCTGAGGAAGCGGAGCACTTTGTCGATGACCTCGTCGCCAAATCATTCGGTAGCTACTACACTCGACTGTAAGTTCTTTCACTTCTCGCAGCTCTCTCGATGACTGTACTGACGTCTTCAGCTATGACACTTTCCAATATCGTACGCAGGGTATATACTAGATAAGTCCAGCAGTCCGGCTCGGCTCCTCCTGGAGAAGATCCTGAAGACAGGCATTGAAATCGGCTTCAACACGAGAAATGGCATCGGGACAGTTCGGGGGCATACGAGATGGCGTTGCGGATGTTAGACATGGCTTAATCGCCGAAATTACTGGTACGAGTTTATATTTATAACTCATGAATTATTTGGCCCGGGGAGAATAACAAGGGAGGATTTACGTCGGGGTTAGAGGGATGTCCAAAAAGGAAGAGGTGGAGGATGAATAGTTACCCAAGGCATATCGATGATGCTCAGCTATGAACAATGACTACTAGGTGATTTCTAAGTTGTCCAAGTAACAGGGAGAACTGCTGCAACTTGTGTGGACAAGCCTACTGACATCTCTTTAAATGGATTTCTGTGATATGGCTAGTTTGCATGTTGCACATCAGAGAACTTCATAAAAAAGATTGTCTTTAATTCAAGACTCGATTAAGAAGTACTATGTATGATGCTTGCAAAGTAAACAAGCATGCCCCTGCTATCTCTGTACCATACAGATTTTTTTGTAAAGGTTCCTTTTTCCGCTCCAAATCGGCATCCCAATGAGTTTTGTGTATGATTTTAATGCACCTCCCCCCTTTTTCTTTATTCGTACAAGCCGACATAGTATGCATCAACCGCCAACATCTGAACTTGAATAAATTTACTCCCATGTCACGAAATGGGAAAATAAAGTAGAATCAAAGAGAGATCGAGAGGGTCTTTCATTGTCTTTTGGCAAAGACAGGCTTCTTGAGGGGACGCTTAGGCCTCTAACTCCAACGATCACCCTCCCTCTCTGCCTCAAGCCTTCGCATCCTCTCCTCTTCGTCACCACCGCTAACGGCCTCGCTTCGACGAGATGCAGCGGCTGATGTCGATGATGCGGTCCGACGGCCTTTGCGTGAGCCCGAGTCGTCGCCATCATCACCGCGGCTGCGCTTCCAGCCTGCCATACCTGCGATGCGCTGTGCTTCTTTGAGTAGACGCTCGCGATCGCGGGCCTCACGCTCAAGCGTAATCGGATCTTTGTCCTTGCTGGAGCTGGCAGTTCGACTGGATGAGTTGGCTTTGATGTCGTGACGGCGGGGAGCAGAGGGGGGCTTGGAGTCTCTGTCGTTGGGGGTAGCTCCGGCATCGGTTGATTGACGTCTGCTGCTGTATTTCGAGTCTCGATCTCTGTCGCGGTCTCTATCCCTTTCTCGGTCTCTGTCCTTCTCCCTGTCTCGGTCTCGGTCTCGGTCGCGGTCGCGTCGGTCCCTATCACAATGTCGATCCTTGCGATCCTTGCGGTCTTTGTCACTGCGATCTCTGTCCTTGTCCCGACGCCGCTCCCGTTCGTAGTCTCTATCACGATGGGAGGAGCGGTGGCTGGACTTCTTGCGGTCATCACCACGATAATCATCCTTATCCTTCTCGCGATCCCTCCGCTTGTCCGAGTCTCTATCACGACGACTGCGGTGGCTCGATCGCTTAGATTCAGCAGGTGATACAGAGCGATTTCGATCTGCGTATTTCTCATCCTTGCCCTTGTCTCTATCCTTATCCTTATCCTTATCCTTGGTGCGTGAAGACTCTTCATCGTCATGGTAGTAACGTCGACTCCTATGCTTCTTGTGTTGTGGATCGTCATCATAGCCATTGTCATTAACAGACTCTGAGCGGTGACGTCTACGCCGACGGGAGCTCCTATGCCCCCTACTTCGACTACGACTTCTGCTGACGGTTCGGGAGCCTGATCCTGTATGGTCTTGATCACGGTCATCATAGTCTTTGTCGCGTCTGTCATGATCTCGCGAACGGTCTTTGCTATGCTCACGGTCCCTGTCCTTCTCGCGAGCGTCGGCACGACTCGCGGCTGGAGAACTACTCCTGGATCGGACTCGCTCGGCCGGGCTGTCCTGTGCTGGAGGAGTCGGTCTGGCGGGAGGGACTTCACTTCCGACCTGGTAGCCCCGTGCCCGGAGATGATGTAGACTTGTGTTAGGAAGCCCCTGTCTCATAGCCTTGGGGCCGGTAGGCGCATTCAGGGGAACATCTGGAGCTGCAACGACGGGGCGGACAAGATTGCCCTGGCTAGGGTTTCCAGCAGCTGGTCCCATGTTAGGAGTCATGGCGGAGGCATCGCCAGCAGCTTCATTGCCTATGGCCTCACTAGATCCATCAGCTTGTCCGGCATTCGAGGCCTTGGTCTCGTCAGCTCCTTCAGCGCCCTCTCCCTGGACAGGCTGTCCGTTCTCGTCCAGCTGCTGGCCATCGCCCTGAGCAGTGCCGTTCTGGCCCTGAGGACCAGATGCGTACTGGGAGAACTGGCCTTGATCCTGGTATTGGGCGTTGCCTCCGAACTGTTGGTAGCCTCCACGGCCGTAACCTCCGTAGTATCCTCGTCCGCGGCCTCGACCACGTCCGAAGTTGTTGCGGCGATAGTCATTGAATTGACCATAATTACCTTGATTGTATCCTGTCTGGAATCCTGAGTTAAAGCCTCCAAAATCACCAGTTCCCATGCCAGGACCATTTTGATTGTAATTATTCTGGTCGAAATTCCACGACTGAGAACCGTTCCAGTTATTATTGGAGCCTTGGCCAAATCCACCTCCAAAGCCACCCATGCCGTTCATGCCCATGCCTTGAAAGCCACCGTTCATGTACATGTTCTGCATCGTCATCGGGTCCATGCTCATGCCTGGCATGCCTAGAGATGCTGTCAGTATGGATGGTCTTTGCTCGGAAATCGTGATATATCACAACTTACCCATCATGGGGAAGCCTCCAAACGAGTTTGGCGCCATACCGTTCTGCATAGCCATCATCATCTGCATCTGGTTGAAGTCGCCAGAGCCGGAAAAGCCGCCATTGGAGAAGCTGCCGTTCATCGACTCAGAAGCGGACTTCTCTTGGTCGTCGCCGTTTTCGTCGTCGCCGTGTTGCTCTTGGTTGCCTTCGTCGTTGGTCTCGCCTTCCATATCTTGCTTCATAAGACCCTGCTCGTTAGAATCGTCCATGCCTGCTTCCTTCGCACCAGCTTCGGCAGTTGCGCTTTCAGTGTCACCTGCCTCATTCTGTTGAGAGCCTTCAACAGCGGGAGTCTCGTCGCGAGCCGCAGCTTCCTGATATTTGTGTTAGAAGGAGTCATTACTACCTAGGATCGTTATCTGGCAATTACCTGGTCGGTGGGTTGAGCAGAAGCAGCTTCATCAGCCTTTTCAACACATTCATCTTGTCCTGATGGCGCGTCCGCCCCCGAAACTTGCTCTGTAGGCGTTTCGACCGCAGGGGTGTCTGTGGCCGTCGGGGTTTGCTTCGGCGCCTCGACAGGCGTCGCAGGCTCCGAATCTTTGCCTTCCTTCGACCGACTCGCCTCTCGCTTCTTCTCGGCAGTGCGCAGGAAGACCCTGATCGTGGTTCGCAGCGATTTATTAGGATTGCAGTCCTCGGCCGACAAAGGCGAGTGTTCGCAAACAGGGCAAGAGGCAGGTAGATTGGATTGGCCTTTGCGCAAAGTTAGCAGCTGTCTTCAGTTGAGTATTTCCTGAAATCGAGTCGCGTACATGATTCGCAAATTGCCTGCTCGCAGCAAGGAAGACGATAGGCGTTGACAGCGAGCTTACTACAGATCGCGCATCGGAGCTTGATGGGGATATCGTCTGGGGCAAGAGAGCTGCAGAAAATGTCGTTAGTTTGCACACCAGCGCGCTCAGAAATACTCGTGTAACATACCTGATCAGCTCTGCCTGAGCTTCTGTAATTGTTGCCGCCATCATGAAACCTTGATAATTCGTCAAGGGTGTAGCATCAAAGCCAAGGGCAAAGCCTATAGCAGCAGGAAAAGCGTCATGGGAAGATTATGCGTAGGAAGAATAGAGGAGAGAGGGGAGGAGAATATGCTCAGGCAGATATGCAGCAGGGCCAATCTTTTTTTGTTGGTGCTGTAGCTGGTGCAACGTAGGATTCGCGCAACTTGAATAAGATTGAAGGGTTGGCCACCACAACTCTGATAAAGAGAAGAGAGGAAGGGGAAAAAAAATTAATAGTTAAACAAAGCCGAGCCTGTTTGCTTCTGACGCAAAGGCCAACGGCAATTGGCAGGGCTGTGATGAGGTTCTTGAAAATCGCCAGTGGATCAGACGCGCGCCAGACCGGTGATAGGTATTGGGGTCACGTGATGAGATACAGAGCCGCAATCCAGAGTTAAAGAGTATCTATACGCATGTATCTCGCATTTAGTTGTTGCTCACAACAATTTTGATCTCAGTACGACGTTTAAAGTGATCATGAGCGGGTCAAATATTTAGTCCTGATGTAACATCCTTCCCTTGACTCCAACCCTCGTTAAACTGAAACTCACTGCACAGTGACAACCATTTATGACGCTGACAGCTATTGGTCCATTAAAACCACCTTAACTTTGCTAAGTACTAACACAAAACGCATAATCAACTCCCAGATGCCCCCTTCGGCATCAGTCCCAAGCAACCGGCTCGCAGGAAAAGTGCAGCATAACGTACAGCGCGAAATCACTTGTCGCCTGTACCTCCTACTTCATTCCCTCACCATCAGACTAACCATGCAGCTCCGTTTAGCAAGCGCAGCTATCCTTAGCGCCAACGTCCTTAGGGCCACCAAGATTCACTCTTTGCTCCTCGCCTCCCCTGCTGGCGGTGTTTGATGTACCAGGTCCCCTTGCGCTCTTCAAAGATGTCTCGGGTATCGCATTTGCGATGGCGGTGAATACCTCCGTGACGTTGTGTCCGCTCTTGGCGCTGGTCTCGAAGAACAGCAGCCCCTCCTCTTCTGCGTATGCCTGAGCCTCTTCCGTCGAAACCTTGCGGGCGTCACCAGAGTCATCTCCTTCGCCATCCTCGCCTTCGGCGGCACCGGATGAGTCGCCCGTAAGATCCAGCTTGTTGCCTACCAATGCGATAACGATACCGGGAGACGCTTGTCGCTGCAGCTCGGCGACCCAGTGCTTGGCCTTGATAAGGGATGTAGGCTTGGTGAGATCATAAACAACGAGCGCGGCCTGGGCGTTTCGGTAATACATGGGAGCCAAAGAGGCGAAGCGCTCCTGACCAGCGGTGTCCCAGATCTCAAACTTGATTGTCCGTGTCGGGAGGTTGCATTTCTGGGTCAAGAAGGCGGCTGTTGATGTTTATGTGAGCGAAGGAATAGCAATGTCGAGGAAGGAGAAGATGCATACCACCAATAGTGGGCTCCTTGTTTTCTTGGAAGTCATTGTTAACGAAGCGCAAAACTAAAGACGACTATCGCGTATCAATTAGTATACTGCATGGCTTGATCGGCTCGTAACATATAGTCATAGTGATCGCACCTTTCCGACGGCGGCTTCACCGAGAAGCACCAGCTTGACGCTGCTGCTCGGCTTAGGAGCGTTGGCAGAATCGGCCATGATCGCGGGATCGCTCGGAAATGAGGCGAAGCTTGGTGGATTGGCTCGTTTATGTTTGAGCAGGAGAGCGAAGCAGCGATATCGTCGTCGAAAGCAGACACGTGGCGTAGGTAGATATGAGACCTATTAAAAGGCACAAGAAATAATGGAAGTTAGATACAGATTGAGATGAGAGTTGCCTGGAGCTGGAGCGGAGGTGGTTAAGGGCCGATGTCAGTCAATCAATGTACGGTCGAGTTTAGGTAGGTACAGTACAAGTAGTGAGGCAGGCGGGTTCCAGGCGCTTTTTTAGACACTTTTAGTGGCTGATGACGAAGCCACCTGCAGCACCAGGCGCTCAGCTGCGATACGTACTTGCGATGCTCTAAAAGCTGTCTCTCATTGGCTGATATCGATTACAGTGCTCGGTCTAATATTCCACCGGCCTCCGAAGTCTCCCCGCCAAATTTTCCAACCGGCAGAAAAAAAAAGTTGAGCAGGCGTGAGGGAGCTGTCATTGGCTTGTCCATGTGAAAATAGTAGCCTTCTCTTTGCATTCACTCTTTTCAACACAACCAATTCTCTTCAACCCCCTATATTTGACTGCTTATTTGCCGTCGGCAATTACAACAGTCATGGGGAAATCTACCGAAGACCCCAAAAACTCTAAGCGCAATCTCCTCGACGATAGCGACTCCGAATCTGAAGATGGAGGGGCGGCTGTTGCTTCGACAGGCTTTAAGGTGAACGAGGACTTTGCCCGCCGATTCGAGCACAATAAGAAACGAGAAGAGAGGCAAAGGCTAGAGGAGAAGTTCAAGAAGACCGGAAAGCAGCCTGAAGATGATGGTGATGAGTCTTCCTCATCCGACGAGGAGGAAGACGAAGATGGCTTTCTTGCTACCGAGGATCTCGACGCCCAGATCTCCGCAACCCTTCAGGCCATTCGAAACAAGGACCCCAAGGTCTACGACAAGGATGTTACATTCTACAAGCCCGATGAAGCCACCGCGTCTACTGCCGATAAGGAAAAGAAGGAAAAGCCAGTCTACCTCAAGGATTACCACCGAGAAAAGCTTTTACGAGGTGATACTGGTGCCGACGATGAGGATGAAGACACTCCCATGACTTACAACCAGGAGCAGGACGCTCTGAAGAAGTCAATTGTGGCCGAAATGCATGCGGCCGCTGAAGACGATGAATCCGACGAAGAAGATGGTGGTTTTATGAAGCGAAAGGAGCCGGCACAAGTGGACTCAAATGGTGTACATCCCTCTCGAAAAGCAGCCATGACTATCACCGAGGTAGATGTTGCCGAGGCCGATAAGAACCCCGAAAATTTCTTGTCAAATTTCATGAGCGCACGCGCTTGGGTCCCACCGGATGGCTCTAACTGGAAAGCGTTCGAGTCGGACGAGGGAGAGGATGATGATCGCGCTGATGAATTCGAGCAAGCATACAACTTGCGATTCGAAGACCCTGAAAGAAGCAACGAGTTTCTTCGATCATATGCTCGAGATGTTGCCGCAGCCAAGTCGGTGAGACGCGAGGAGAAGAGTGGTCGCAAGCGTCAGCGTGAGCTTGAACGTGAGCGCAAAGAAGCCGAGAAGCGGGAACGACGTGAGGAGAAGGCTCGTCTACGAAAGCTTAAGCTTGACGAAGCCCAGGAGAAACTGCGCAAGATCAAGCATGCAGCAGGCAATGCAGGAAAGGACCTCACTGACGAAGATTGGATCGAATTCCTTGACGACGCATGGGAAGATGACAAGTGGGAGGAGGAAATGAAGAAACGATTCGGCGATGACTACTATGCCCAAGAAGACGATGCTCCTGTATCGGATGAAGAGGAAGAGGCCGGAGAAAAGAAGAAGTCGAAGCACCCCAAGAAGCCTAAGTGGGATGACGATATCGACATCAAGGACATCATCCCAGACTTTGAGGATGATGAGGAGAAGCCCAAGATTAGCCTAAGCGACGCCGAAGACAATGCCGCAGAGGAGGGCGATGAAGACGAGGACGAGGACGTCCGTCCGTCCAAAAAACGCAAGACAGACCACAAGAAGGCTCGCAAGGAATCCCAGAAGCAAGCTCGCCAGGAGCGTGCCAAGCTCGAGGCCCTCGTCGACTCCAAACTCGAGCTCTCAGACCACGACCTCCTTAAGAAGCCCTCACATGCTCCCTTCCGTTACCGCGAGACCTCACCGCAGTCCTTTGGCATGACGGCCCGCGACATCCTTCTTGCCCCTTCAGACGCCGCCCTCAATGAGTATGCTGGCCTCAAGAAGCTCGCCCCTTTCCGTGACCAGGAGAAGAAGCGCAAGGACAAGAAGCGACTTGGCAAGAAGGCCCGCCTGCGCCAGTGGCGCCGCGACATCTTTGGCAAGGAGTTTGAGCGCGAGGGCCCCACGTACGGCTTTGAGCGCTTGATCTCTGCCGACGATGAGGCAGCCGGTGCTGTAATTGAGCCCAGGGGCGACAAGAAGAAGAAACAGAAGAAGGATGATGAGGACGGCAATGTGATTGGTGACGTTGGTGGCGATAGGAAGAAGAAGCGAAAGAGGTCAAAGGGTAAGAAGAATGCTTCTGCCGCCGCTGTGGCGGACGAGTAGAGGGACGGCTGTTGGAGACTTTTTGAGCGAGATACCACCGTGCTAGCATAGTGAGAAAACCAGGCGTTCCATGTTGTATATCTAGGTAGGGTTTCTTTATAGAAGGATCAGGTACATTACAAAAGCAGGATGCGTTTAGTTTAATGTTGGTTTAAAACAGTCTTTGCTTCTGAGTGGTAAAATCATCTCGTTCCTCTTGCAAACGACTGTTAGGCCAGAATTCTCTCAACATAAGTATGTGGGTATGATGGTATCTCAAAATGCTCCAGAAACACGATTTCCCTTCCCAATTAACTTGACGTGCCCAACAATGTTCGCCTAAATTCCAATCATGCCTCTTCGCGCCAATATTCTGAAACCCCGCCATAATTCCCCGTACAAGTAATAAAATGAAATAGGGCGTCGTTCTATAGCCCTTAACTCTCGTGAAACATTGTTCCTCTTTCAACTATGTCTCCATTGTAACCTGATCACCATTGTATGAAAATCTTGGGTCAATATCTCAAGCCAGTAAACTTGGGTAGCCGTGAAGGCCTCCGGGAATATGGTGCTACCCGGGCTAACCGCGCCGACAGTCCCTCCTAGGGACCTTGTTGCTGTAGCCCTCCCAGTGCATTTGGCGTTGCCAAACCGCTGCCTCCTCCATTGAAGACTCCTGAAAATGGGTCAATTCCACCAATGGTGAAGCCAGGATCATGTCCCATATCTGGTGGCTCCATGTTGAAGGGCATAAACCATGCCGACGATGCTTCCGGTCCGCCAAAGCCCCCTGCTGCATCCAGACCGGCTGCTTGCCCGTTTATGCTGGCCTTAACACCAGACCGCCGACCTTGTAAACTCTCATCCGGTTGGGTAGCTGTAACGGTATCCCAGTCAATGCCGCTCATCATATCCTGGCCACTAGCCAAGCCGGCATTACCGTCCAACGTGTACCCCCCAAAAACAAGCTGTCGATCAAGTGGGTCGATATGCCCGGCGCCCTGTCCAAAGTTCATGGCGAGCAGTTCAGGTGGGAAGAAAGTTGGAGTATGTGCGTGCTGAGCAAGTGAAGACATGTTGGCTGGGCTCATAGGCGACATAGCGGTGCTGAATGCTGGGTTTTGCGGGTTTGATGCAACAAGAGGGTTAAAGCCGGCTGTGCCAGTGGTTTGCAATCGCAAAACATCAGAGAACCTTCGTTGGTTTCCTGCTCCAGCGGCCAAATCTGCGTCCGTAGTCTGTAGCGAATCAAGGTGCTGGCCTAGTTGTGCTGCAACACCGCTCTGTTTCTTCCCACTCTGTTTTCGTTTAGGTGCTACTGCACGGATGGAATCCTTGTTATCGGTGCTTTGTGGTGTTGGAAGCGTGGAGAAGTATTCCTCCACTGATTGCAGCTCTGGCTTCGCTTCGAGGACGCCATCTGCTCCCAGATCCTTTCTCTTATGAGTGGCGGGATCCATAAACTCCGAGTCGGAAAGACCATGAGGATAGCGATTGAACCAGTCTCCGTATTGAAGAAAAGATGATTGTGCGGCACGTTCTTGAACATTTGCGCCAGCTCTCACAGCGTCCAAGGCATTTCGGTACTGGGTGCGAACATTCTCCACCATCCAGTGGAACATGCCCCAATACTTCTTCATTTTGTGAAGATACTTGACGTTAGTGGTCAGGTTTGCTTCTGCTGTCGCCTTCATGGAAGGATTGCGTGAGATAATGCCCAAAATGTGGACTGTTGTTGATGAAAAGGCACAATATCCAGCAAAGGGTGCTGGAACAAAGCATCGTGACTGTTCAGACTCGCGAAGAAAATCGGATATTTGGTTGGCGGCGTTAAAGGTTCTCTTGCTTGCTTCGGAGAAGAAATCGTCATGGACACCTTGTTGCTTTCTCGCTGACATGGCAGCTCGGCTCACAAACAGAATGTTATGCTGTATGCAGATGTGCATGAATAGGAACTGACTTGCCGTGTTCTCCGTCCTGTGAACTTCGAGGTTCTCTGGGGAGTACTTGAGAGATAAGGGCAGGCTAGCCTCGAGGTCCACGACATCGTTGAGATGCTTCACATACTGAGACTCGTCTTCCCACATTGGATTTGGGTCTAAATCCTTCCCTCCTTGGCTTAGATAGGTAATGATTCGTCCCCATAACGCAATGGCTCGGATTAGATAGGCGGCGACTCCCATGTTCTCTCGCGCATCGGCGAGTTGTCCATCGTTGGGTGATGCCGGATGAGGGACTCGACCGTCCAGCATCTCGGTAGGCGCAGGCATGTCAAATTCAAAGTACTTCTCTTTCACCGGCAATGGAATCTGGATCGTATCTTCCCTGATAAACATGGGTCGATCCGTCCCAGAAGAATTGAAGCGGTCCATAAGGAAGCAGGCCCACATGATGCGGCGTCGAATCTCTCGATCGATAAAGCTAAGTTGGGTCTTTTTGCCGTTGCGGTCCGAGGGATCATATTCCAAGTCTTTGTGTAATTGGAGAGCAAAAGCCATCCTGATGGCTTGACCGCCCAGAGCCCAGCTACGGCCGCCCTGGCACGTTCCGAATTCGTGTAGGCCTAGAATGAGGAGACATGTCAAGATGGTGAGATTGGGCCATTCGTACCGCCTGGTGCAGATATCTCGCGCGTGGGACGCCCACTCTTCACCGCGCAGGAACTCGGGCCCTGACGAACTCACTTGCGGATTGGAGGTGAAGCGAGCAGCTACAGCACAGACAGTAAGGATCAAGACTGGAGGGAGCGTGCCATTTCTATCGCCAGTTAGCAGAATTTCTTGATTCAGTTTCTCTCAAACCCACTTTAGTTTTCGCATATAGCTTGGTTTATGCAAGAGATGATAGGATTGACCGTAGATATTATCAAAAAACACCTCTGCGAGATGTTCTTGTATCTCTTTGGACGGGAGCGCCTCGGTGCCCTCATGCTGCAGCTTATTATCTTCGGCCTCTTGCACTTGCAAGGTGCTGGGCCTATCATCACCGTCAATCTTGGCTTTTGTAGGCGCCTTGGCCCAGGCCTCTAGATCGGGTCCGAAGGCTTCCTCAGCACCGCGTTTCTTCGCAGACTTGGTGGAGGGCACAGTTCCTGGTATCGCAGGTTTGACCACGGCGCGGGTGACAGATGTTGTTGCTTCCTGTTCCGATTTGGGTATGACTTTGATGATGCGTTCTTCCATGCGCTTCAACCTTTTATCGAGCATGGCCATATAATCTGTCCGGGGCGCAGCCTTTCGAGTGGTTACTTTGTATACGCATGGGATACGCGAACGCAGACAGTGCTTGCAGGCAGGTTTCTCGCCTGAGCAACGGATCTTTTTGCGCCGGCATGCAATGCAGGCAAGCGGGAGGCGTTTCCTTTCCTTGCCCGCCTTTGTCTTGAGTTCACTCCAAGCGGGTGTGGCATCGGCTTTATCCTCCTTAGGTTTACCGCCAAGATCGGTGCCATCTGCACGGTTACGGGAAGCCAAACCAAACTCATCGGTGGTCGCGTCTTCGAGGGCGTTGGATGCGGGCGACGTCCGATCCGGAGGGGCGTCGGAGCCTTCCATACTCTGGCTCCGGTTACCTGTATGCATATTGCCGAAGGGCAAACCACTATGCGAGATGCCAGACATGGACTGGTGCTGCGGAAATGCGGTGGGGGATTGTGAAGTGTGGGTGTGGTCTGTTAAAGAAACGAGGGGAGACTGGTCGGGAAGACCTTGATAAACAAAGGCAAAATCGTCGAAGTTTGAGGAATCCATTACGGCGCCGCGAGAGGGAGAGGGCACAGCGTGCAAGTCAGAATTATCGCGATAAGGCTGTGAGCCGGAATCGAAGGACTGCTGGGCATGTTGAGGATTCGAAACGGCACGGGCGTACATGGCTCTGTCAAAGACAGACTGCGGCGCAGGCCTCAAGAGGCCGAGTATCCGGGGTTAGAGGTCAAAATCTGGGGTCGCAGATTGATGATTGATGACGGTGACGGTGACGGTGACGGGGTAAAAGGGCTGAATCCGGAGGGGGCTTCAAGGCTGCAAGAGCAGTCCGCGTAAGTAGAGCAAAATCTTATGACAAATTGATAAGTACAACTGTTGTGCGGTTTAAAACGTTGCAGCGCGCGCGGTTGAGGTGACCCGAGGACATCCGGGGGAGCTAGCGTAGCGTATGGAGAAGCAACGGATACAGTAGAGGTGGGTGTACGTATTAGTTGGTGGCTCCCCGCAATTGGAGCTGGAGAATTCTGAGCCCCGACTGGGGCAGAGGATGGAACTGGTGGGAAAAGGGTTTTGGAACCGTTGCGGCGGATTGAAGTGATGCAATTGATAGCGCTTTAGGCCTTGAGTCGAGGTTTCGCACGGCAATCGACGTTATTGATCGTCTGTGTAGCTGCAAAATAGGTCTCCGTGCCGTCGTTGTCTGGGGAAGATGCAAAGGGAGAGATCAATGGAAGGTTGTCGAGGCTTGCTCTTGGGGGTGAAGAAGAGATTGGTTTAACTTAAGGCGCAGAAGAGAAAGACCAGGGTGGGGGACCTAGAAATCAAAAAGCAGCCATCACGATAGGTTGTAGCGTACCGCACGGTCCCGGTGTGCGACTGTGGGGTAGAGAAACACCTGCGTCTTTGGGCTTGAAGAATTGCTTGGTATTGTTTTCTCCTCTGTCGCCCTCTCTGGGGAAGACAGAAAAAGAAGAGACAAGGAGGTTGGTGGAGCCCGTCAAAGACGCGGTGGAAGAGAAGAGGGTGTGAGAGTTCCGTCGGGTCCCTAGCTACTGGACCTAACGTTAACTTCCAAGGCTTCACTTGACTTGACTTACCTTAGTTCTGGTTTTAGGGGGTGACGTGATATGATGGATGGCCTGTCTTGCCTGTCTACCTGTGTTTGGTTTGAGTGTCATGTGTGAACGTGCTCGTTAGTACAAACCAAACTGCGGTCACGAAACGGGCGTAATATGTACTGTGCTGTGCTGCATTATTGTCATGGTCATCGATGTTGACTCGTGTAAGATGGTGCTTTGTCGTTTTATTGCGTTATGCAAGAGTTGAGTTGAATTGAAATTGCTATGGGCCGCCTATCGGAAAGACGTTGAATTAAGATAAACGAACGACGCCATTCCTTGCTTCCTTCCTTCCTTGCTTCACATCCATTGTAGGTAACCAACGGCTGGGCGGGCAGGAACTACCTACTACCTACAGTGCAATAGATACGTACAGTACATATCTACATCAGGGTCTATCTACCTAACCCGATATCGCACATGAATCAAATTGGGACTACAAGACATGGATTCAAGTCGGTGACGGTGCTATCAACAAACCTATGCATGCATATTATGATGTATCGAGTCTATGTCAGGCGTCAGACTAGCCTATGAATAAGAAAAACTACCCAATTCATCAAACAGAGGCATTCCTTGTTTGGACACATACCCATTGCGGCTCGTTCGGCGCGTCTGCCAAGCGTCATCATGCTCCCCATACTGTATTCGTCCGGAAGGGTAGTAAAGGCAAAGGCGGATGCGCTGCAACTCCTCCGTATCCTACCCTCTCCAGAGCTTCAGGCCCTGGACTGATACAAGGCACGGCAGGATGACTACCGCGGACCAGGGGACCCTGGAGCTAGTTCGTCCTGCCAAGGGGGGCGCCGCAGCACTGAAAAAGCAAGGCGAAAGCACCCAACTGAGGACCGCCTCAGCTAGATCTTGCACTAGACTCTTTGATAGCTGCAGAAGCTAGTGGAAGCAATGCCGGGGACTGACAGGGATTCAGCCAGCGACTACCGTGGACAACAACATCATCATCTCGTATATCAAGCCGTTGCAAGGCTTGTCTTGGCCCAAGGTTTTTACTCTTTCTCCCCTGCATCAACCGAAACTAAGATTCGACAGCTAAACGTGCTCCTGGGAGCGTATCTCTCCGCCTCGCATTATCCATGAAACATGGCGGTCCGACACCGATGATCTGCGGCCTATGAAGCTAGGATACCTAGACCTCCTTCAAAGCCCAAACCCATACAGAACGGGCGGCAACTTCCGAGACGACGACTCAACTGGGATAGCTACTATACGTACCTATCCCTGTATAGGTGCTATAGGCAATAAATAGACTACAGTACGCATGTCAAAGGGTTCAGACATGTCATTGTTCCAAGAGGCGCAGTCGGAAAATTCACGATGAATTATAGCATGAAGCTAATAACGAGACACCTGACGGGATTTTATTGCAGATACTAAACTACTAGATCAACCTTGCTCTTGCTCCTAGGAGAAAACAAAAACCGTTGCCCCGTCCTCAAAGTCAATAAACCGCATGGATCCCTTGCCAATGGGAGTCAAAAGTCCCCCTCCCAAGGCACAAACTGCCTATCTGAGATCATGGTCCCAAGATGTTCCTCCCAGATGTGATCGCCAGATAACCACTCAAGCACGGTTATCGTAGTATTGTCCAAAGCAACTGACGATCCGGTCTAGAACATAATGTCCTCATTTTACAGATGCCCCCTTGAGCGTCAATCGACATTCCCAGCGTTACATTGCCAGCTGATCTAATGTGTATCCATACACTACGTCGGCCCGGTGCTATTAAGGCCAAGCGCCTTTTCCCTTGACCTTCGTTATTCTGCTCTGCTTCAGCAGGCGTAACAAGGGGGTGACCCGCCTGCAACGATGCGAGGCAACTGTTTGCGCTGCACTGCTGCCCTTGGTGATCAGGAGGGGGAAAAGAGAGGGGGGCTTTGTGTGCCAGATGACAGACAGACATAGCCAGGTCATTTTGAAGGTGGGATAAGTGGGATGAAAGACGCGTTGCGGGTTTACACCTACATAGACGCGACAAGACAATGGCAGGGAAATTGGGCCAGCGCAACACACCTCTTCCCACTCGTCTAAGCCCTACAGCTTGCTTGCTTAATTTAAGACCCTACAAGGGTATTTACTTTGGCGGTAACTAACTGTTAGAGTCTATTACCATACGCGCCCCTATGAGTATGCGCTGGGCTGAGTGTTGAGTTTCGTCCCATCGCAAGCTAAGCTACCCTAAGCTTTAGAATTCGAGTCAGGATTCGAGGAGAACATCATCTGTTTCACGTATCCCATCTCAAGTACAGACGAGCCTGTCTCGAGTCTCAGGAGAGAAAAAAAAGAGGAAAAAAAGGCGGTTTCCGCACCCTTCCGGAAAGTATCACAGCATATATAGCACAACCTACGCCAGACATTGACGAGCCAACGATTAATCGTGGTAGCTAACACGGTCAGACCTGAAGTCTACTTGAGCCTCGGTCCGTTTTGGTCATGATCCGATCGATCGTTGCAGAAATGAAACGGCCCTGCTGTTACACGACAGGGACTGCAGATGTTTTCTCCCGACTGTCACCATCTAACTTTTTACCAAAAGGGAGGTACAGGAAAACAGGGAGTGTGAGATTGCGAGAGCGTGTTCTACATTGGCAAACATTGGTATAGGCTGAGCCTCCTCTAGAGCACCATGTAATATCTTTATCAAGTGGCAGTATCTAATTACCAAGGAACTCAATGAGATGATCTCACAACCAAACCAATGCTTCATCATAAAAGTGGAATTCATTCATCAAGGCCAACATCATCATCCCAATATCCAAACGCCCCGGAATGCTCCGCCATGCTATGCTATGTATGTATGCCATGCTGCGCCGTGATGATGCTTCACATCCAAACACTCCGCCCTTTTACTCGTCACCTTTGTGCTTGATATACACCGGAATTCCGTACAGTACTACCGCCGCAGCGTTCAAATACTTGAACTTGCACACCTCCCTGGACCGCGCAACCGCTTCGGCTAGTGACACGTTGCGCGTTACCTGGCCGTCCTTTTCCGATTCCATAGTCTCGTCCTCGCTTGACGCCCTGCCCTTGCCTTTAGCTCGCTTATTCTCCTTGAACGTCCCCCTGGGAAATAGTCCCCATTCCTCAAACGATCGGCCCGCGAACCGATCAATGTCCCTATCCGTCACGTCCCAAAGTGTTCCCACCACCGCCGGGCATCCGGCCATCATATAGTTCCACACAGGACCATAGCACTCAAACTCCCCAGCTTCCGTTAGCGATGCTGAGCTGCAGCCCATCAAGAACGTTGCCGGTTTGCACTTCTCCAGGCGGCGGATAGTACGTGCCCGGATATATTGTGCGCCGCTTCCGTGGCCAAAGTAAAGTAGAATCTCAGAATCTGTCAAGGCCTTCTCGAACTCGCTTTCTTCAGGGGCACGGTTGACAATGCTGTTCCAGTTGCTAAGGCTCTTCATAGTCGGCTGGAAGGTAGATTGAGTGTTGACGAGGTCTGTCGATGGGTTCAGAATGTAGGTACCTCGCTCGGCAGAGACATAGTGACCTTCGGGTGCTTCTTCAGATGTATGATCTTCGTTAGCAAATGGCTGCGATTCTGTGATGAGTTGTCTTAGACAAGCTAGGGAAGGGACACGTGAAACTGCCAGCCCTTCCATGCAGGGCATTGATTCCCATGGGAAAGCATGGAGCGCCTTATCCAGAACCAGAACTGTATGAGCATCCACTGCTCGTTCTGAACCCGTCTTAGCGGCGTTGTAGTAGCCGCGTAGTGCATCGTATGCATCCACGACCATTGCATCAAAATCGACTTCATCATAAGCGTTGCGTTCTCCGTGAAACTGAAGAATGTCGACAACAAAGTAAAGCAGATCGTTGAGAGCCTCGTCAAAGTCGCTATCCGGATCACTGGGGTCGCCAAGGCCGATAAAAAGATCAAGGACGCGAGGATCAAGAGACACTTTGGATGTCTTTGTTGTCTTCTTCCCGCGAGCTTGGTTCCTTGAGGGTAGATGGGTGTCAAGAATTTGCTGGAAGCTCTTCTGAAAACGCGCAAGAAGATCTGGTCGACGCTCATGTTGAGAGAAGATACCCTTGAAACCACCAAGCCAAGTTGTTTCGATGGTGCTCAGAAGATCCCTCAATCGTCCATCCAGAGCCTCTCGCTCAGCCCACCACGCAGTCTTCGCACCCTTGACACTAAAGTCTCGGCTGGCAGAGTGACTTGTTTCGTTAGCAAGCCGGATGATATCCATCATTTCTTCCTTTCCATGTTCGAAATTGAAGATCTCCGAGTCGGCATCTCGACAATTGGCACGCTCGAGAGGTAGTCGTAGAATGAATGGACTATGACCAGCTCGGAACTTGGTAATGCACAAGTCATGGTGGTTGTCGCTCAGAGAAACGGAGATCACACTCCAACTGTGAGGCACCGACTCTATATAGTTCTTTTGGAACTTGGCCATCTCTGTTGTCAGTCCGAGACTAGAGCGTCTTGACGTATCATCAGGTCCAGCTTGGTCTGATTTAGTGGTTTCCTTGGCTTGGAGCGTACTTTGTTCACGCTTCCAGGTGACGTTGCGAGCCAAGTCCACAGAAAATGTAGCGAATCCTGACCCAGCAAGCACCTTGGACTGCGTCGTAGATGTAGCGGAGAGGAGTATGACTGTGTTTTGAAGCAACGCCGAGATTCGGTGAACCATAGTGCTATTAGCAGTTGACAAGGTTGAAGCATGAGCCTCAAGAAGTAGTTCTTGGGCTTTACTCAACGCCTCGGCGAATGCAGGGCCACCGACCTCCTTGGAAGCTTTCCGTTCCGTAGCTGCTGCTGCGGCACGTCCTTTGCGAGGAGGTGTATGGCTAATAGAGGCTCTCGTCTTGTCAGAGGCCGCGATTGCCGGGAATGATATGGTAGAGTCTTGAATGACGGAGAAGACAGGATCGTGAATCATCTGCTCCGTACTATGGCCGATGAGTGAGATCGCAGTAACCACCTGTTCCTGGGAAAGGGTGCCGAAAAGCTTTGGTAGTTCTTTCGCATGTTCAAGAGTTGACAAGGCCGAAACCCAATCCTTCTGGTGAATGAAGCCCAAAGCTTTGGACAGAATGACAGAAGCCATCAGAGAAGCCTGGTATGCATCCTTGGGCAGCTTCAAGACTTCCGCATTTGAAGGTTGAGTCTTGACAACAGGTCCCCGTTTTCGAGTTTTTGGAGCCGCAGTGGCAGTAACTTTGGCTCTCGTTGTTCTCGTAACAGTTCGAGTAGCTCGGGTTGCTCGTGTTGCAGTGGTAGCTCGCGTTTTGGTTGCAGCCGGAGCAGTTTTCTTAGCCTCCTCCTGAATGCTCAGCACCTTCCCATGATCACCGAGACTCTGAGCAGTCTCCTCTGCAAGCTGAAGTAGCTGAAGAGCTTTGGCTTCATCGCCATTGTCGCGATACAAGCCGCCTAGTTGACACGCAACTTGAACCCGGGAGGCAGAAATATCCTGTGGCAATTCACCAAAAGCCTCATTGCCAAAATCAAGCGCCTTTGTCAGCTTACCAGCTCGGTGATAAACAGAGCCTGTCCATGCTAGGGCCTGTGCCCGATACAGCGACGAGCCTGTGCTTTCGGCAATCTTCTGGGCAGATTCTGCATAGTAGATGGTCTCTTGATACATACCGAGGTGGGCATATACTGAAGAAACATGCAAAAGGCCTCGTATAAGAGGAAAAGCGAGTGCCCAGAATCGAGGCCCAATCACTTGGCCAAGTTTAGCATCCGCTTTGACACTATCAAGGCTGGTTGTCGAGGCGCTCATAACACTTGGACTAGCAGCTCGGGATGCTGATGATTCGATCTTGGCCCAATCGTGGGAGAGGATTCGAACACTTGATTTGATGCAAGTGAGAGCATCTTGTATTTGACCGCGCTTCAGTGAGAGAACCGAGTCGAGGAATGAGCTGAGAGCAATAGACATGTTAACTTGGGACTTTGATAAAGCCCACGACGAAGTCGACCCGTTGTAGATGGCCTTGGCAGCCGCCAGAGAAGCGTTTCTAAGAAATTGTCAGAATAGATCATGTGTCATTGGACTGTTTACGTACGCTTCATCGATGCTACCGATCCCAGAATAATACTCGGCTTGCGTGAGGTGAAACCCAGCAACGAGGCCACGAGAGGCTCCCTCAGCCTCATCAAGGAGTTTCTTGGTGGCTTCGAGTGTTTCCTTGGCTGCGGCAAAGTGGCCAATGTTGAGATGCTGTGATGCGAGAAGAGTATGATTAAGAATTACATTATTGTAAGTAGGTTCAGCAAGAATCTTAGACAGAGGTGTTGAAAGCTCAAGAATCTCGAGTTGCAGACCGTTTTCTCCTTTGAGGCTGGCAAATTGGCTGGCGGATTGTAGGTGTGTAACAAGGCCATCTGGATTGTCGATACGTTCGTAAAGGTCGCTTCTCGACTTGCAAGATTCGGTCATCGACTTCCAAGAAGTGATGGCGTCTCTTAGGGCAGATACGGGAAGAGGAGCGTCAGTAACGGCCAAGGCTGAGATTGACTTGTGTAATGCCCTGACGTGCGGGATGTAACGAGACAATGAGCCGTCCTCACCATGAATCTTGTTATCAAGCTGCTGGGCTGCTTCTTCAACCAAGCCGTTAATCTGCTCCATTTCCTTCTCATCCCCAATGGCTTGGAATAGTAGTTGAAGCAGTACACGGAGCCGTCGAATTGGGAAACGGTCTGATGTATAAATCCGCAAAAGAGCCTGAATAGACTTATCATGTAACTTCAGGGGCTCTCCCTTGGAAGCGGTGTCTCCCACAATTTGCAGCAGGTGTTCAAGTACAGCAGCTCGCTCACCCTCTGGCAGAAAGAAGGCCCAATCGTTCCATGAGTGGTCGATCTTGGCAATTGAACGCAGCGTTCGAGACAGTATTTCTGCTTTCTCATCGGCGCTCCAGGCAACGCTCGGCGGTTGAGAGTCAAGTGCTGCCGTGACCTTTACCAAAGCACCCTCCTCGATCATGTTGGTACATATTGATCGTAGGGTCCGGATCGCATCATCGCTCCGGTTGGCAGCCTTGCAAAGGTCCGCAAACAGCTCCAACTTGATTGCGATTTGTGCCTTCTCTTGTTGAGCCATAGGCCGGTCCTGGATCATTTCAATGGATCGACTCAGACACTGAAGGATCTCCTTGCTGACTTGTTTAGATTTGCCAAGGTCCTTCCGTAGCTGGTTATATCTGGCAAAGTACAAACTGGAGATCTTTGAAAAGTACCCACTGAGCTGCTCAGTTCGTGATATCGAAATGGTAGGATCAAGGACGCTATCGACCAACTTGCTGCAGTCCCACAACACTTCGTCCATGTGTTTCCAGGTGATGGAGTTGGTTTGGATCTCACCGTTGAGCACCACTAATGCGCCGTCGATAATCTGGTTGATTGTCTGCATAAGAAGTTCGCGTCGTTGGTCGAATTGCAAGATACTCTTGGCCGATGAATCCTTGCCGGGCGGAGCACCTAACCAGCGGCGACTGAAACGAGGAAAACGCATGATGAACGTCTTCAAGTGCTCCAAGACCGAGCCGAGTCCTTCGTCTCCATCCCTTGGTCCATTGGAATTACTCACGAGAAGCCCAACGGCCGATCGCCGGGCGAGCGACAGGCTCTCCAGCAACTCATTAAGGTCGGTGATGTTGCCGCTCAAACTCCCTTCCAAGCTCTCTGTAACTTCCTTCACGAGATGTTTGGTCTTTGAATCGTAGACGGCCTGTTTCAGCAAGGCTGCGAGAAGACGTGCTGACACTGAGAATATGCGAATAGCCGATTCCTCTTCAGGGTTGAGTATCTCCTTGAGGGTCTGAAACCACTGGCAGGCTGCATCGTATTGTCGATCCGTTTGAGCTGCAACACCCAGAAGCTGATATAGCATGGTCAAAGGAGAGTCGGACGAGGTCTTGGCTTGAGACTTTTGGGCACCAATCAAATCCATGAGTTCTTTAAATGCGGTAGCAATCGATTCGTATGTTGGTCCATTCGAAGGTGGTTGTCGTCGAGTGAAGGCGCGTACACAGCGAGAGAAAGGTGAGAGAATATCGTCGTCGATACTACCACGGTGGCCCGCCATCTTCCACCACCTGAGCTGTACCTTGAAACAAATTACTTGCAGCTTGAAAGCCGAACTCGGCGAAGGGCTTAGTCTTGGTTCCGTTGCGACCTGATCTTCCTTGCTGGAGACGCTAGGAGCTACTGATAGAAGTGTCTGGGACAGCGAGGCAAGTTGGCGAGCTGCTTTCTGTGTCTCCTTTTTGTTTTGCGCCCCTAATCTCTCAAACAGTTTGATAGGAGAGGAAGGATGCGTTTCGTCAAGAAATGGGAGTGCTGCCTCGATATGTGCCGGTTTCTTAGAATGGGCAATCCATCGCAAAACTTGCACTTGGCATCCCGTAATGACTGCTAGCAAGTTATCTGCAACGCTGTCGCCGTAGTCCAGCAAGTCGGCAATGATTTGAGCAGCTGTTTGTCCTTCGGTTGATGCTGTCTTTGTTGGCTTATTGATGCCAGCATCCAATCTCTTTTTCAAAATCCTCAACTCCTTGAGAGCTTGATCTTGGAAACCAAGCGCAATGAGCTTACCGATGAATGCTGACATTCCATTCTCAAGCTGAAGATCGGTTTGCGTAGCTTGAATAGGACCCATGATGGATCGAAGGCATGAGAAAGCAACATGCGCGCACTCGACAACTGCAAGACATCCTGCGGACTGCGCTGCTGACTGTGATGTTGTTTTCGATGTGATAGGGGGCGAAGTAACTACTCGGTTCAACGTTCGGGGCTGCAACGGCGATAACGGCGCGGATAACGACCTGCGTAAAGTTCGGGGAGCTGGGGTTTTGTTCGAGTCGTCTTGAGATGCCTGTCGCTTTCTGGGGGTTGAAGGGGTCGTGGACTTCGCGGCTTCGGTCAAGGACTTGATGCAAGCGTTGATAACATGCGTCGCGAGAGCTGCACGGTCTTTGGAAGAGAGTTCCTCGTTGTTGGACTTTGCTGCCTGAGTTTTGGTGGTCGCGGGCCTTTTAGTTTTAGAGCTTGTCGTCGTCTTCGAGGCTGTCCGTGTATTCGTCTGGGATGTTGTAGTTGAGGTTTCGGTGTCGGGAAGCAGCAGTTCCTTGAGCGTCACGACGGTAGCGGTGGTGCATGTCGCAGTCGATGCCAGGGCTGCCTTGGCCGTGTCGGCCTTTGCTTGTAGTGAAGCCATTTATGTTATGTGAGGAAGTTCGTAAGCATGCCGTCGTTAGAAACTCAAGCTCCTGTAATGGAGGTATTGTACAAAATGCAGGGTGATAAAGAAAGGCTGCAGTTCTCTAGCCGCAAATAGTTGGTTGTGTACCCATGGCTAGTTCCGGAATTTAGCAAACATCGGCGGTTGTCTGGGGCAACTCGGGGGGAGACCGGATTGGGTGGTCCGTGCCCCAGCTTTTCGGCAGAAGATCTTTGAAGACTCGGGTCTAAATTAACGACATCACTTGCTATCAAACGAGCTTCAACTCAAAAATGTCGCTTCGACAGCTGTCAATTCGCCCAGGCCAGATACGAGCGGCGTCGCTTGCACTGGCAGCATCACGAGTACCTGCCACCGGAATTCGCTTCTCAAGTACCGCCCCTGCAACGATTACCGATGGCTCATTCTGGCGATCTCTGGTTCCAAAGCCGTTGCGAAAGGAAAACCGTCAGCTGAATAAGAAGAAGTCCAAGGAATGGAACCCGGCGACATTCTTCATTGTCATATTTCTTCTCATCGGGTCAATGTCGATCCAGATGATTGCGCTACGAAACTCCTTTGATCGGTATTTGCGGCGGTCTGACGCTCGAATTGCCACCTTGCGCGAGGTTGTGGAAAAGATTCAGAAGGGTGAACCTGTTAATGTTGAGAAGGCGCTTGGTACTGGCGATCCCAAGAAGGAAGCCGATTGGGAAGAGAGTAAGAGCGCCTTTGCAAAGATTAGGGCTGGCCGCTTACTAACACATCTGTAGTGCTCAAGGCCATTGAACGTGACGAGGCGATGCGCAAGTCGAAACGAGAGAAGGCAGAGCGAAGTGAGCTTGTAGCTCCAGTATCCGATGTTCAGAATACAGAGCCGGCTACAGAGGCCCCAGCTACACCAAAAAAGACGAAAAGCGGGAGCTATGGAACATTCTTTTAAATACGAACGAGTCTATCCTCCAGTCTGGGTAGTATTGTAAAGATATACAGTATTCATGAGAGCATGTCCTTGAAGATGCCAGAGTTTCCAACGGATGCTTGCAATGAAGCCTGCGTTGGTGTTTCCGATGACGGCAGCACGTCGTTGCGCAACGCAGAGAGAAGAGCTGGAAGAAGGTCGTCTGTCGACAAAGCAACCCTCACGCCCTGCTCGCCCTGTTGGTTCGGATCTATATCCGCGAAAAACTTATCCTCGCCTCTGATTCCGCCCATGCTGATGATGGCTATGGGCATACCCCGGTCCTGAGCTCGCTTGGCAAGCCTCCAGGCGGAATATGTGGCGAGCGATGTGCCCACAACAAGCAATTTTCCAGCATTGTCGATGGCATCTTCCGCAGAATGCTTGACAATGTCGGCAATGCTTTCTCCAAACATGACTACAGCAGGCTTCAAGATGCCCGCGGTGCTGGGAAGCTTCCACGCGCCGTCTGAGTCGACTTGGACGACATGTTGGTTGCCGTCTGCGTTTTTGGGCGCGTCGGATAAGCATTTGGGGCAAGACGGGTACCTGAAGGTCGTATAGGGGGCATCAGGCAGGTCAACATCGCCGTCGGGGTTCACCTTGAGGCCTTTGAACCTGCGTTCGACTGGGTCTTCAGTATCTAGAGCCCCAGACTCGAGGGCTTTCTGCAGCAACTCATTCCATTTCGGGTTGAGCCTGGCTAGTGTCTCCTGAAATTCGTTTCGCGAAAACTCGTTTTTACAGGTAGTGCAGACAACGGACCTCAGATAACCATGTAATTCTAGAGTTGGTAGATCAGGATGAGCCTTTGGATGAAATGAGTCGACATTCTGAGTAATAACGCTGCGTATTAGGCCGAGATTGCCTAAATCTCTGAATGCATAGTGACCGCTGTTGGGAGCCGCTTTCTGGAGATTTGACCAGCCTAGAAAACTGCGCGCCCAATACCGCTTTCGGGATTCGTGATTCTTAAGAAACTCGGGATAGTAGATGGGCCGATATGTTTTGTTGACTTTGTAAGTGCCCTTGACACCTCTGTAATCCGCCAGGCCAGAGGCAACCGAGAGGCCTGCCCCTGTGAGAACAACAGTAGAAGAGGGTAGATGTCCTGGCGACGGGGCAGTAAAGAAGCGATGTAGAGCGGCGATAGCACCTGGGAGCGTTGAGGCCGAAGCTGGTGCAACTATTGAAGGTAACGGGAGGTCCGTGTAAGGGATCCGGAGCAGAGGCTTGCTCATTGGGGCCGATATCTCTCCGTTAGCCACGAGGCAACCAAGAATTACTGCATATAGTGGTGCTTGGAAAAGCCTTGATAACAGTTGGTGGCTGACAAGGCTGTTTCCAATTCCTGGCCGAAGATTGGTCGAATTAACAGATGGAAGAATTGGAGATTGACGGGTGATGACAGCTAACACGCGGATAAACGCCGAGATTATACACAATCGTAGCGTGTATAGACACTCAAAAGATGGTTCATTGAATTACAGGCGATGGTAATAATTTAGAGACAGGGTTTATTGAGAAGAGCGCGTCATTGGTTTCAGAGCTCGTTGCAGTTAAGGGATTTTCAGCCTTGCCAGACGAAGTTGGGTGACATAAGAATTGAGGCATATTGGATGTTGCTTATAAGATGATTGCTTGGTTGCATACCTGTGGTTTTCCAGTATTCTTGGGTCGCATAGATCAGACACAGGTATATATAGAGATTTAAGGCCCAGGTCCAATACAATCTTGTTCGTCTTAGTACTAGTTATTATATGTAGTGTAATGGAAGATAGCAATTCCATGAATTAGAATCTACATGTGGTTTTTATGTCACCCCAGGACCATTGGGGACTTGGCTGGGGAACCTGTGCTTACCTGATCCCCCACAATCCGAATCCGCATTCATGACAAAGAAGATGGTAAAGATAAGTCAGCTTGTTTCCGTAAGAATTCGTCAGGCGTTGTAAGTGGCCTAAAAGACAGCAACCATTGGCAATGAAGCCCGAGAGCCGATGCGCAAGGTAAGGGCCCTGAACCCAGTTACATCCAAGGCCCTGAAAGCTCACTAAAAGTAAAGCCTGCAGCGGTCAACATAGGCACAGGGCAGTTCCGGAGATCGGAAGCTTGCGAACCCTCATCAGGCGAGAGTGTCGTAGCCAGTGGGTTCACCTCCCAGGGCCATGCCATCCTCGATGGCGTCGTTGCTTTCCTGCCAATTGCCGCACCAATTTTTTGTCTTTTTGGTGGAGCTAATGTTGGGTGCTCTTTTGATTCTTCAGTGATAATCTTGATAATCTTGATCTTCTTTTTTCTCTCCTACAATGTTACTGCGTAATTGCTAGACCGCTCCGCCCATCCACTCGCTCTATAGATCCATCCGAGCTTGGCCGGGCTCCGTTAACGGCCAAGATAGCAACAACAACATCACCACCACCATATCCCATCATCGCTACTATTCTGACAATTATCGACACAAGACAACACAGCGCGTCGCAGAGCAATCGCAAGACCAAGACATACAGTCAATTGTCTATAGTACATAAAATCCTCCCCCCATTGCCGTACTTCCGATCCCCCCGCCAGCAACTGTCGGATATATGAGTCTCCCGCAAGCCGGGCGTCTTACGGCGGGCGCGGGTGGTGCGGGCGTGGGTTCAGGAGCAGTGACGTCGCTTACAGCCGCACACGGCCACGGCCACGTTCATGGCCATGGCTTTGGCTCGCGAAATCGTCGTGGCCAGATGATTCTTTTGCGGACACATACTCCCCACGTCGCTCGCCTACGCGCCCTGCAAACGGCCTCGATTGTCGCCGCCCTATCGAGCTGTGCATACCTCTCAGCTTCGTCTAAGCTCCCATCTCACCACGTACCAAATACCACACCCGTCGTCGCTCGCTCGCCCCAAAATACGCTACCACATCTCGCCCCTTTTCGCAGCAAACTTCGACCATCACCTTCTCTCGTTACATCTTCAATGTCCCATATACGATCGCACACCGGCTCCGGCCACGACCATAAAGATGGCCATAGTCACAGCCATAGCCACGAACATGGTCATAGCCACGGCATCTTGGGCCATCACCACCACCACCACCACCACGATAATGGATACCTAACCTCGGCCAACAAGGATGACCCGGGCGTTCGAATCACTCGCATTGGCTTGCTCTCTAACTTAGGCATGGCGGTTGTGAAGTTCGCTGGTGGATGGGCCTTCAACTCCAAGGCCATGACTGCGGACGCCTGGCACAGCATCACCGACCTTGCATCCGACATTCTGACGCTCGCGACGGTGACATGGAGCTTGAAGCCGCCTACAGACAGGTTTCCAATGGGCTTTGGCAAGGTTGAGAGTTTGGGTTCGTTGGGCGTGTCGAGCATGTTGCTGGCCGGAGGTCTCTACATGGGTTGGGATAGTGGCATCAGTCTTTACGGCCATTTCTATCCCGAAGCAGCACACGGTATTCTAGAACACGTCGGACACGGTCATAGCCATTCTCATGGAGCCGCAGCACTTGGCATTCCAAGTATGCATGCAGCTTGGCTTGCGGCAGGGACCATTCTGGTAAAGGAATGGCTTTACCATGCGAGTAAGTTTTCTGCCTCTGTTTCAATGTCATGAAAATTACCATGATCAGAATTAACCAATCACAGCAATGAAGGTTGCGCGAGAGCGCAAATCATCGGTTCTCGCATCCAATGCCATCCATCACCGTGTTGATAGCTTGACGGGCTTTGTAACACTGGCCGCTATCATGGGGGCTAATGCAATGGAGAATGCGGCGTGGCTGGATCCCGTCGGTGGTCTTCTCATCTCCATTATGGTTATTCAAGCCGGTGCCGGAAACACTCTTGCTGCTTTCCGTGAACTAGCGGATCAAGGTATTGATGATGAAGTCAAGTCATCGGTGACGAAACAGGCGCGCAAGGCCTTGGCAGGAGTGGTGGACGGACATGAGGTTGGAATGCGCGAAGTGAGCGGTATCAAATCAGGTCAAAATTATCTTGTGGACCTCGAGATGACAGTTCCGGGTGCATGGTCTGTGAACACAACGCAACAGGTCGAGGATGCGGTGCGCACACAGGTTGGAGGCAAAGTGCGCGGCGTGAGAAGGGTTCGCATCCGATTCTCACCAAAGGAAGCACCTGCCAAGGCCAAGTTCGACGACTTTATCCCTGGGACTGTGGTTCTACCACCCGAGACGGAAGAGGACATTTCTGAAGGAGAAGGCGAGTCGAATCATGATCATGATCATGATGGTCACAAGCACAGTGGTCATGACCTCAAGTCAAACGAAAACCACGAGCATGGTGATGGTCTCAGGAACAGGAACAAGCATTAGGGTGGGGGAATACTTGCTATAATGTGTACAGAAGCAAGACGTTGATCCGAACTCCCAGCATCGATCATAGCCACATGCTGCATCTCGTCAGTTTCCCCTTCTTATCCACGTTACCCCCTGAGCTTCTCAACCTTGCTTGGACCAGGTTTGAGCTTAGCTTCCGGGCTTCGAGCTGCGGGCCAGCGGAGTCGAGCCCAGTGAGCTTAACCAGCAAGGTTGTTGAGGCTCTAGCAGTAGCCGGCAGCGGTTTACCTGACCATCGGTGAGGGACGACTACGATATATGCATATGCAAATGCAACAAAGATGCACACCCTCTTGGGAATCTTACAACATTGCGGTCTAAGATTTAGAGTGGCCATGGCCGGGCCGAGGGAGATGTCATGCATATCATTGATAGTAAAGAGTGACAGATTATTCTCATTTAGACGCAGCAAATAGTGAAAGAGCAGGTACTGGGCAATGCTTTACAAGGACATAAATATACCATAGATCGGTGAATGGCCGCAGATGCCCATGAGCATGGACAGCCATAGGCTTTTGGATTACATTAGTACTTACCTATGGGTAAGAGAAAGACATGCAGGTCATTGTTGTGGCGTCACTCACTCTTCTTAGAGGCGCCCCAACGAGAAGACAGGAAGTTAGATGGAGGATAGAGACGAATAAGAATAGTTATCCAAAGCATTATTTCTAATCTCAGTTGAAAGTCAGTGGTCTTACTCTGACGCGTGGACGCCCGCGTGTAAGCCTCACGTAGAGATGTCCTTTAACGGTTTTAACATCGAGATGAAAAGAGAAACGTAATTACTGATCACACTCAAGCTAAAAGAGAAGTGACCTGAAGCAGCTACAATTAGTATAAGTCGTGGTCGAACATGGTTGTCGCTTCACAACTTATAAGCGCTGGCTGCTCATTGGCGGTCCAACGTGCTCACGAGGAACGTCTAAGAGTTAAAGCCACAAGCTTCTATTGGCCGGGATATTAAAGATTGGGCTTGTTTAAAGGAGGGTCCCTTCAAGAATTTAGCCTAAATGCGAACAGAATTCTGGAATTGACAGAAGGAAAAAAAAATGAAAAGATTAAGCTGGCATTGGGTGTAATGTTTCAAGGTCTAGTGCAGGGGTGTACAAGACACTGAATCACAACTGAGGCATTGAAAATTGCCTATTGGCATAGTAACGTCGATCAGTAAGGGTTCTCTTCTACGTAGTATGTTTGACGTGCAAATTTGGCACGTTGAGTCATTATTGGCTAGGTTCTGGTCTTCTTATCGTTCTTCCAGGTGGTTTGGTTGTATCGTGACTTATGGTGTTGCTTGCTCTCGTGGTGTTGAATCTCGTACCTGATACATACTTTCATACACGCCCCTAGGTCTCTTATGCATCTGCCTTGAAAACTGGGGTTTGACACGCAAACCCCACGTCAAGAAGGATGATGGAAACTGAGAGAAGGATATTTTCAACTGGGCAGTCTAGGTTTTTCAGTATGACAAGAGATATTCAACACTTAGTATCCATCCAAGTCAAATAAAATAGTAATGAAATTTCATATGCAGCAAAAAGAATTGGTCCAGTAACAAGGGCCATGTCAACTGCCAGGTCAATATGCAACGCTGGGGCGCGGGTATAGATCCCGGACCTGGAACTGTTCATCTGACCTCTGGCGGATTTTTCACGACGAATTTACCACTTCTTGTATGGGTAGGGTAGAGCATGATACTTTAGGTGAATGTTTTTACAGGCGTTCATTACTGCGTCCACGCCTGCATTACCCACTGAAGACACTCTTAGTGTGTCTATCCTTGAGGGTGGCGGTCTAACATGATACTGTCTGTACCTTACCTACCTCTACCTGTAGTTACTGCACCGTAGACAGCTGAGGTAATGTTAGTAGTCAAGGTATAAAGGCCAGCTCGTGTCTTTTCTGGTGTTTCCTCACCTCTTCTCTACCCTCAGTTGCCATTGATCTTCGTAGACAAGGAAGGTACTTTATCATTCGTTGTTGCACATTTATAAAATTTACACTTTTCGTTATCATAACTACCCACCGCTGACGTCGTTAGTGGATTGGCAATTGGTTATCTCGACAGGCACGCTCGCTTCGTCTTGACTGATCGCATAACGTATCATCAGCTATTCACAATGCCTCAGTCCACGAAACCGCTATATCTCGGCTTTGATCTGTCGACTCAGCAACTCAAAGGCACGTTGCCCAGGTTCATGCTGTCGTTTCACCCACAGCTAGATAGCTAACAACCCCTCCAGCTCTCGTTGTCGACTCAGACCTCAAGGTTGTCGGAGAGGCAAAGGTCGATTTTGACAAGGATTTTGGCCGTAAGTATGGCATCAAGAAGGGCGTCCATGTTATTGAAGAGACAGGCGAGGTCTATGCGCCCGTCGCCATGTGGATGGAGTCAGTAGACCTTGTCCTCGACCGACTGACTGAGGCTATGCCTGTCCCTCTCTCTCACATTCGCGCTGTCAGCGGCTCTTGTCAGCAGCATGGAAGCGTCTACTGGAACGGCCAAGCCTATGAGATCCTTCACCACCTCGATCCTCGTCTGCCTCTAGTCGTTCAGCTGCCCCAGGCTCTTTCGCACCAGTGGTCGCCCAATTGGCAGGATCAGAGCACCCAGGCCGAATGCGACGCCTTCGACGCTGCCCTTGGCGACCGCCAGAAGCTCGCCGAGGTGACAGGCAGCGGTGCCCATCATGTAAGTTGAAGCCTCTAAGAAACCGCAGAATGACAGGTAAAACTAACAAATACTCAAGCGTTTCACTGGAACCCAAATCATGCGTCTTAAGAAAGACCTCCCTCAAATGTACGCCAAGACTGCTCACATCTCCCTCGTCTCCTCATGGCTGGCCTCCGTTTTCCTCGGTGCCATTGCCCCCATGGATGTCAGTGATGTTTGCGGTATGAACCTGTGGGACATGTCGCGCCAGACGTACAGCGAGCCTCTTCTCGAGCTCGCTGCTGGCAGCAAACGGGATGCCCTCAACTTGCGCAAGAAGCTTGGCGAGCCCAATCTTGACGGCGCTGCTGTTCTTGGTTCCGTGTCTCCCTACTTCGTGAAGCGTCACGGCTTCCACCCCGATTGTCAGATCACTCCCTTCACTGGCGACAACCCCGGAACCATTCTTGCCCTTCCTCTTCGACCTCTGGACGCCATTGTTTCGCTTGGCACTTCGACGACGTTCCTGATGAACACGCCCAAGTACAAGCCTGACGGTGCATACCACTTCTTCAACCACCCTACGACTGACGGCCACTACATGTTCATGCTCTGCTACAAGAACGGAGGTCTAGCACGTGAGAAGATCCGCGATCAGCTTCCCAAGCCCGAGGATGGCCCTACAGGCTGGGAGAACTTCAACAAGGCTGTCTTGAACACACCCGCCCTGGGTGCTGCCAACGACGACGACAGGCGCAAGTTGGGTCTGTACTTTTACCTCACTGAGGTTGTCCCCAATATTCGTGCCGGCACTTGGCGATACTCGTGCAAGCCTGATGGGTCGGATCTTCAGGAGGTTAAGGAAGGATGGGACAAGGAGACTGATGCCCGAGTAATTGTCGAATCTCAGGCCCTGTCTATGCGCCTGCGCTCCCAGAACCTTGTCCACAGCCCCCGAGAGGGTCTGCCTGCTCAGCCTCGCCGCATTTATCTTGTTGGCGGTGGCTCGCTGAACCCAGCCATTGCCCGCGTCATTGGCGAAGTCCTCGGCGGCAGCGAGGGTGTTTACAAGCTTGATGTTGGCGGCAACGCCTGCGCCCTGGGCGGAGCGTACAAGGCTCTCTGGGCCCTCGAGCGCCAGCCTAATGAGACCTTTGATGAACTCATCGGTAAGCGATGGACCGAAGAGGGTAACATCCAGCGCGTTGATGACGGCTTCCGCGAAGGAGTCTACCAAAAGTACGGCAATGTGCTTGGAGCCTTCGAGGGCCTAGAGCACAAGATCCTCGCCGAGCAGGCGGCGGAATAAGATGAGGAACGAAAACAATCGCAGTAGAGCGCTTGATTTAAAACAGGGTATCTAATTTATAAAAGGGGGAGTTGTCTAATGTCATTATCTAACGTACTTGCTCATGAAGCGCCTATGAAAGTCGGAACGGAGGAGATCCTAAGGATATAGGGTTAGCGAATGGTCTCTTTTGAAACAGAAAATGCATATAGAAAAAAATAGGGGCAGACAAGAAGTCCTGCTTGGATAGAAAAAAAATGCCAAGACTCACGTTTACAAACTCCTTCTTCTTGCCCTTGTCCTCAGTGCCACGAGCCTGGTTCTTGAAGACAACGTCGTCGTCCCAGCGGCGCTTCATGTTGAAATCTTGCTTGTTGAGAAGAGGGTTTCCGAGGGCGATGTTTCGTTCTCGGGCTTCTTCCTCTTCCTTGAGCCTTTCAGCTTCCTGTGATATGCATTAGCCAAACACGCCTTAATACTCGTCGTCGGATGATCGCGTAGACATACCTCCTTCTTCTTTCTCTCCTCTCGCTCTCTCCGCACACGATCCAGTTCCCTCTGTAGCTCCGCATCAGAGTCGTCATCGCTATCATCGTCGTCTTCACTGTCATCCTCATCCTCTTCGCTATCGTCGTCGGCATCAATATCTCTCGTCTCTGCTAATATCCGCCGTCTCTTTGCCTCTAGATCCGCTTCATCGCCATCAGCACTTGGGAGCGCTCTCTTCGCGCCACCAGAAACGCTGGTCTCATCGTCCTCGTCGGCGTCGTCGATTAGGGCAGGGGCGCCGTTCTTCTTGGAGAAGTGGGCGGCTTCGGCAGCGAGAAGCTCAGCAGCGAGATCGCGAGATGGCTCTTCATCGGCATCGCCGCCCTGGCCGGCCTGGCGGTATTTGAGTTGGGTGTGAGCCGGTAGAAGGCGTTGATGGTAGGCAGGGCCACGGAGGGCTTCTTTGCCACGGGCCTGTAAAGGTTAGTTCGCACCTAGAGACGGCAAAAATATTACGAACCGGATCAAATGTAGGTCTATGAGCGGTAGTCATGGTGATAGAGCCTCAATTTCGTCCTTTAAAAAAAGAATGATAGATTTGACGTTGAAGATATCAAAAGTACAAGGTCCTGGATACTGCCGACGCGAGGCACTCTAGACGTGCTGTGGCGACTCACCGCCCGGCAGAATTTATTCAATGTTTGTTCTTGTCTATTACGCTTTCGCGCTCTATGTACCCAGCTTTGGCTCTCATACATATTCGCATAAATTTTTAGAGACAATCATGCCTCGTGAAGCTGAGCCGTCTCTTTCTGAGAAGACATTTCTCACTCAGGCTCTGGACGAGGGATTGCGGTTAGATGGGCGCAAATTCGATGAGTTCCGACCTCTTGAGCTCACTTTTGGAGATGAATATGGAGTAGCAGAGGTCAAGTATGGAAAAACAAGGTGAGATTATCTATGTGAGCCATTGAGTCTTTAACTGCTACTAACAACTCGCTCAGGGTGCTAGCCAAGGTCTCAGCAGAGGTGACGGTTCCATACTCTGACCGTCCTTTTGACGGAGTCTTTACAATTACATCAGAACTCAGTCCTATGGTCGCCCCTTCATACGAGGTCAACCGTCCTTCACTCGAGGAAGTTCTGCTCTCGAGGCTGCTTGAGAAGACAATTCGAAGATCTGGTGCGCTCGACACTGAGTCGCTATGTCTCATCGCTGGCCAAAAGTGCTGGTCCATCCGAGTCGATCTTCACGTCCTCACCCACGACGGAAACCTCACAGACGCTGCCTGCTTAGCCGTGGTCGCAGCCCTTCGACACTTTCGAAAGCCCGACTCCAGCATCGAGGGAGAGAACCTCACAATCTACACACCCGCTGAGAGAGAGCCGGTGCCTCTGAGCTGGCTTCACTCGCCCTTTTGCGTCACCTTTAGTTTCTTTGGAGAGGATGGAAGCCAGGTTCTCGTCGACACCAACTGGCTGGAGGAGCAACTACGGGTCTCTCACTGCACGTATAGTCTCAACAAGCACGGTGAGATCTGTCAGATCGCCAAGCTCGGAGGAACGTCGCTGGACGCGCCGCTCTTTATCCAGTGTGCTCAAGGAGCTTTGAACCGGTCCAAGGAACTGTCTGATTTGGTGGATCGCAAGCTGGCTGAGGACGCAAAGCGAAGAGACAAGGGAGGGCTCATGGCAGAGCTGACAGCCGAGAACGACAGGTGACGCTAATGTCTACAGCATGATACCAAGAAAAGCAATAAAAATCGAGGAAAATAGAAACCATGATACCCCGCTGAATGATCGCCTAGTGTTTCCCATGTATAAATGATAAGACTAATAAACAGTGATTTACTGATACTCCCGATAAACCCCCAACAGATACGCCAGCCAGACTGATCAACCCAGATTGTCGTTGCTCATAAACAAGGAACCCTTTCGAGGCTAATCAACTACCGCATCATGGGTGGTCGGGACTCTTTATTCCATTGTACTCGCGTCCTCACCCACTCGATGGCTTCTCGAACTCCATCACCAGTTAGAGCACTCATGGCCAGGACGCGCGAGTCGCGGACGGCAGACCCCTTGTCTCCCTCCATGACCTTCTTGACCAGGCCCTCCTTGATACGTATTGTCTCGACGCAATCCTCGCGATCTTGCTTGTTTGCTAGAATCAGAAGCGGGACGCCTTCGGTCTCGGAATGTTGCAGGACGTCCTCGAGGACAAGCCGACACTCCTCCAGCCGCCCGGTGTTTTCTTGGTGCTCCAGGGTCCCATCGCCGAGATCTGTGCTGTCAATTATGAAGACTATTGCGTGGCAGCTCGCGTAATAGCTCTCCCAGAGCTTCCGCAGCGAGTGCTGTCCGCCCACGTCCCATAGCTTGAGGTACATGTCCTGTAGCGGGATGGTCGAGACGTTCTGGCCGACGGTGGGCACCGTCTTGAGTTTCGGGTCGGGTCTGTTTGGTAGGAACATGGACTTGACCTGTTCGTGAAAGGTAGTCTTTCCGGCATTGTCGAGACCTAGAAGAATAACAGAGTATTCTGGGAAGATGCTAGAGTTAGCGTTGAGGACTGTCTAAGAGGACAGATGGAACTGTACCTTCTTTACTCGTGGCATAGAGGTAGATGCCTTTGGCGAGGTGATACATTATGGTCGCAGACTCTAGAGGATATGGTGCATACGGTCCACGGCGAATACTGAGAGGCCTGTGGTGGACGCGACAATATAGACGTAGAGCTCGTTGAAGTTGATAGCATCCAAAGGGAAAGCTTGCAGTTGAAGGCCTGCCCACGGACGTCGGGGTCTTGCCAGGGGCTTAGTTCCACTGTGCTTTAGCGGATGCAGCCACTGAAGAGCCTCATGACGGTTCCCCACTAGAGGTGCCAGGATATAGAGGGGTCCCGCGAGCTTGTAGCCACTTTACGTCTGGCTCATAGAAGAGAGGAAGCAGTTGATTAATGATGGGATGCTGCTGACTGTTAGTTTATGGTATCCCAACTACAAATGCTTGGCCTAGAGGCCAAATGTGTTTGGCTCGTTCTCTTTGTTCTTCGAGGTTCAATCTATTTGAGCTCGGATCAGAGAGCGTCATGGCCAACACCTTGTCATGATGATAACATCACCTCAGAGTATAAATCACCCTTAACCTGATGACACGCTAGCAACTAGAGTTGCAAATTAATAACGAATAAATCTGTGAAACTGTAGATGCCTAGCAGATAGCAGTTGTTCTGATGGCGTAAAAGGGTTACTTCACATTAGATTAGCGGGCTCTTGTCAAACCCCTAGTAAAAGAGATAAGCCAATCAGAGCCTCCCCATGTGGAAAGCTGTCGCCTTCCATCTACGGTACTGTACCTAGTCGGAGCTACTAAGCCTATCTTAATCAGGTAGCTTCCTATCGCATACCCAGGCAGGCTAGGGCATTGGCATTCACATCAACCTCTTCTCCCTCTTCAACATTCCCTATTTTTATTTCGCTGCCTGGGCTGTACTTTGACATCATCATTCCCATCGCCCTTATTATCACCAACTCGCGACTCTACTACCGCTTCTCTCAGCAGCTCCTCTCCTTTGCGCATGTCACCCGCGTCGCTGCTTACGAGGCTCGCGCAAGGGTTTCCAACTTGATTGTGCCAATTCCAAGCGATCACGACCTGGCTTCGAACGATTCGACGACTTTCTATCGCGCAGATTCACCGAAATCATACGCAATGGCGTCTGCTCAACTCGCAGAGATGGGCTTCAAGCTCCTTAGTATGCTATATCCCCAGCAACAAGCGCACAACTCGGCTTCCATGACACGAGGCTAACCAATTGAACATAGAGCGAGCCGACGAAGAGACCGATCCCGAGGGTGCGTTATTCCACTGAGAAGAGAGCCGATAAATCTCCAACATATACTGACGCTGGCCTTCAGAGGGCGACTCGGCCCAAAAGGAGCTGTTCGCAGCATGGGCGCTCTTCATCTCCATCATGTTGCTCATCATCGCCTTCTTCACAAGCTACATGCTTCAGATGAAAAAGGTCACTGCCATACACGAAACTGTTATATCCATCTTTGCTGGTACGCTATTCAGAACTCGCACATATGCGATTAATAGCTTACGCTTGCTCTCTTTATAGGAATGGTTGTCGGGCTCATCCTCCTCATAACATCTGGCGATTCCATTCGAAACCTCATTAGCTTCGACTACCAGATCTTCTTCAACCTCCTACTGCCACCCATCATTCTGTCCTCGGGCTATGAGTTACACCAGGCAAACTTCTTCCGAAACATTGGCACCATCTTGACCTTCGCCTTTGCTGGAACATTCCTATCGGCTGTCGTCATTGGCTTGATCCTATATGTCTTCACTCTTCTCCCTGGATCCCTGGAAATGACTTTTGTCGATGCGATTTCTGTGGGGGCAACTTTGTCTGCTACTGACCCTGTCACAATTCTAGCCATCTTCAATACTTACAAGGTTGATCCCAAGCTGTACACCATCATCTTTGGCGAATCTATCCTCAACGATGCTATTGCCATTGTCATTTTCGAAACTGCGCAGAAGTACAACAAGGGCGAGGCTGCTAGTTATGGCATCGTCAGCTTCTTTGAAGGTACAGGCATCTTTTTGCTGGTCTTCTTCTGCAGCATGTTCATCGGCTTCCTCGTTGGTGTGGCCACCGCCCTGTTACTCAAGTTCACCTACCTTCGCCGAACCCCAAAGATTGAGAGCTGCTTGATCGTTCTGATCGCTTATGCTACTTACTTCTTTTCCCACGGTCTCCATATGTCTGGTATGTTTTTCTATACTTGAACTTATATGCTGCAGTACGCAGGTACTAATGCCCATGCAGGTATTGTGTCTTTGCTTTTCTGCGGTATCACACTAAAGCACTACGCCTATTTCAACATGTCGAGGCGTACGCAGCTCACCACCAAGTTCATCTTCCAAATCTTGTCGCAACTGTCTGAAAACTTCATCTTCATCTACTTGGGGTTGGCTTTGTTTACCGATAACCACCTTCAGTTCCAACCGCCTCTCATCATCGTCACCATCTTGTCTGTGTGCGCTGCTAGATGGGTTGCTGTATTCCCCTTATCCAAAGCTATTAACTGGTTCATTCGATACCGCGCCCGCAGACGAGGTCAGGAGGTTGGCGACGAGCTGCCTTACAACTACCAGGCCATGCTCTTCTGGGCTGGTCTACGTGGAGCTGTCGGCGTGGCTCTGGCTGCTCTTCTCACTGGCGAGAACTCTTATGCACTACGAGCTACTGTTTTGGTCGTGGTCGTGCTCACTGTCATCATTTTCGGTGGCACAACTGCCCGCATGCTTGAGATTCTCGGAATTCGGACTGGTGTTGTTGAAGAGGTCGACAGTGATGACGAGTTTGATATCGAGACATTTGGCGGCGGTCTTCAGGTAAAGCGCTCAGGAACCGGCATCGGGTACAACCCTCGCAGGAATGGAAGCGTCGCACTCGGCAGCCTCGAGGCTGGCCAGTCTGCTAGCTATGTTTCTGGCGCCTCGTCTCCGCACACTGGTGGCCGTCCTGCGAGCAAGGTCCGAAAGAACTCAATCCGCGATGCTGAACGATCCGATCTACTCCGCGCCAACGATGACTCCGACATTGGCAGCGACATTGATGTCTCTGACCTGCCTCCGCCAGCACGTCGATCACCTCTCCCCCGTGCCAGCACAGCTCCTCCGTCTCGAGCCGACAGTGCATATGCTACCCCCGTCTCAGAGACACCAGCAGGTCAACCAATTACTGCAACTGGTGCCATTCGGCAGCTCTGGTCCGCTGATGATCCGGCCAGTGTGTTCCATCATCTAGACGAGGACTTTATCAAGCCCAAGCTTCTCCTTCACAGTGACGGATCTAGGGGCGGCGGGCCAAGCTGATGGAAATGTGGTAAATGATGGATTTTCATGAAGTTCCCTTCCCACCTTGGGTCGGGCTGTACTATCTTATGTGCATGGATGGCGTTGGGTTTAATCAGTATATAGAGTAGACATTACAGATGAATTATATGTCTATTGGTCTACCCATTGTTCACAGATTATCGATAAGTGCCAAGCGTGTCAATGATATTGTGAGGTATCAAAAGGTTTCTTTTAATTTGAATAAGAGGGTGGTGTTTCTGAAGGGCCTTGAACAAGCAAGGACCTGGGAGGCCAAGCGCAACACTACGCTCATAGATGCCTCTGCTATGATTAATAAGTTAGGTTCAATGTTTACATACCATCTCCATCCATCCATTGCTTCATACATGCAACTGCACAACCAGAATCAGAATGCCCGTTTTCGCTTGCACGCTTTTCATGACAAGATAAACACCGATATCGCTTCCCATGCACCAACCAACCAAGCCAATCATTCCAAAACCCAAACAAGAAAATTCTCTGTGCTTCGCCCAACTGTTTACTAGGCCGCCGATGGTGTAGCACTGCCGCTCGCCTGCCGCTGATGCTGTGCTTGTGCCTGCGCCTGCTGCGGCGACTGATGGGCTTGCTGTTGCTTCTGCGACTGAGACTGAGACTGTTGCGACTGACTTTGGTGTTGAGCCTGTTGGTGTTGCGGCTGGTGAGGTTGTTGGTGTTGCTGCACCGGACTACCAGCCGCTTGACTTGCCTGCTGCTGTTGTTGCTGTCTAAGTAGGGCGGCGTATTGGTGAGGGCTTGTTGTAGCTGCAATGCTGCCAGCAAGTCCACCTTGGCCGTTGGGAGTTCCTGCAGCGGCATTCATAGCATTCTGGCGGGCCATCACAGCGCGTGTTAGATGTTCCGTAGCTAACTGGCGCGCCTGGTCAGGCGTGAGGTTGGGGTTCTTAGTACGAAACTGTGTCTCAAGCTGAGCAAGCTGGGCAAGAAGTACAGTTGAGTACTGCGGTTGGGGTCGTGGAGCGATTGAGGCTGCAGGACCTGATGGCATATGCAGGCCATTAGTCTGCGGTGATGAGCTGTTGTGGTTGCCGGCGTTGAACGAGGCCATCATGACCTGAGTACTGTTAAGGAAGCTCTGTTGGCTCATTGGGTTGGCTCCGTTGACGCCATTGACGCCATTCCTCATATTAGGAGGAGGAGTCTGCTGAGTGCCTGTTGCCGCTTGGCCAGGAGTGCCAGGACCTTGAGATTGCTGCATTTGGGCGGCAGCCCGTTGTTGCTCCGAGATACGCTGGGCGCGCATCATCAGGTTGACATCAGGCTGGGGATTCGGCATAGGCATACGGCTGTTTTGTCCCTGCATCGCCTGCAGCTGGGCCTGTTGGGCGCTGTTCATCTGGTTCGGTGGTACAAGACCGCCAGCCATATGAGATGGTACACCTCCCATGCCATTGGCAACAGGAGACTGCATAGGCATTCGTCGGGGTTGACCTGCAGCAGCGGCAGCAGCAGCGGCAAGCTGATTAGGTACATTAACACGGCCAACGCCATTCATGCCGTTGGCTGCCGCGGCGGCGGCGGCGGCAGCAGCAGCAGCCTGAGCGGAATTCTGTCCAGCCTGTGCAGCTCCAGGAGTACCAGCCATCTGGGCAGCTGGACCTTGAGTTCTGGCTTGCAAGGCAGCCTGTGAGGATGTCAGCTTACTGGTATTGGAGGATTGCGTTGCCATATTACTTACTCGTCGTTGAGCTTCTTGCCTTGACGCGTACTGCGCCATCTTTTCTGCCAGAGCCTGGTCTCGCTCCCATCGTAGCAAGCTGTATTCTCTTGGGGTCTTGGTAGGGCGTTGCGACGCAGGATCGTTCGCCTTTTTGTTCGCCGCGTTTTGTGAAGCTGTGTGCTGTTGCTTTTGGATAGTTGTTTCTCGCTTCTTGGCAAGCTTGCGCATTGCATCGATAAGGGTCAAATGTTTCTGGTTACGTCGTCTCTCAACTCTAACGGGAGTGGATGCTGGCCTTCTCCGTCCAGGAGTCACTGCTCCGTTGGCTTGACTGGCTTGTTGTGCCGCAAGCTGATTCTGCTGTGCTATAACGGTCTGTGCTGCTTGGATGCGTCCCGTGTAGGCTTTGAAGTATTGTGTCTTAGACATGTCGGTAGGAAGTCCCTCAAGGGCGATCCATCTCTCAAAACATTCCCATGGAGTTCGTCTCTCAGCACCCGAAGTGAAAAGAGATTTGGGCGTCAGGATGCTCGAGATGAGAGACCAATTGTAGGAATACTCACGGACGAGAGAACGTAGTTCGTCGTCCTCGGAGATAGTCCATTGTGACGGGCTGCGGCATTCGAAGAAGCTCTGAGAGGGCATGGGGTATTCCGATGGTGGTCGGAACTGATGTCCCACGTAAAGGCGATCGCGTATAGATTTCATCTCGGGATGGAATAAAGCAACCTCATCGGTCTCTGGTGGTAGAGGAAGGCTTGGCGACGGGTCATTGCTCACAAAGCTGCTCTCGCCTTCGTCATCAGAATCTTCATTCCGGTAGTCGTAGCGGCTGCGTTTCCTTGGTGGTCCGTCTGAAACCAACTTCATGTGACCCTCCACGTACTTGCTGAGCGGTAGAGCCGGCCGTCTCCAATGAGCATCTGGATCCCATTCAGGGCCTGTAAGATCGAACTTGGGCACCTGAAGAGGTGTTCCAAACATGGGTAGCTCTTCCAGAAGCTGATCTGCTGCAGCAGTTCGACGTAATCCAAAGATAACGTCATCTTCTTGAAGTGTGAAGATGGCAGACGGTGCAACTGTCTGAGGGAACTCTTCGGTCAGATCGTCCAGGTTATCAACTGATTCGACGTCCCCAGAGATGAGTTCAGGGGTTGGTTGGTTCTCCGCCTCGGCTTCAGACATGGACACATCGGTCGCCGGTTGTGACTTGGGAGGGATCACAGCCGGAACCTGCATCAGCTTTCGTTCCTCAGGGGTAGAATCGTGCCATTCCGCGCAAGCATACGCAAGGTTCTTGGCTACCGCCCGCTTCCACTTTCGTTCCTCCCGAAAGTCTGTCCGCATCCATTTCATCTCTTGCAGCACTACATCCCAATGCGACGGTGGCCGCGTCGGCTCAGGACAGCGCTTGGGCTGACGTAGAGACCATTTGTCGTGTTGTTGAAGATGATAGACTCGTCTCAGGACTTTACATGCTTGATGGTCTTGGATGGCCAAGTTGGCGTCGGGAGTAGTGACAGTTTTGTTGGCAGTATAGAGAATTTTCTCTATCGGTTGCATCCAAGATGAGCTTCCAGCAAAGCCTTGGACAAAGAGAGGGGTGTAGTAATCTTCGGTTGGTTGAATCGCATCTCGATGGCTGGCCACCATGGCCTTCTCTTCCACCTTCTTGGGCTGCTTTGCAAAAACAACGGTCGAGGGCTGGCTTCGCGATCTCTGTCTTCGGTGGGCGGGAAAATGACGCTGTCTCAAACTCGGCGATTTGGGCGTCGAAGTCAAAGGAGTCAGTTGATTGTCCAGGCTCTTGTTGGTCGAGGTGTGCTCCAGAGTTGGCGTCTGACGAGGCGTTGCACCGACGATTTCACTAACAGACTTTGGGCGCATTGCCCCAGAAGAAACTCTAGTAACCGCGCGCTCAACCTTTGGAGGCGACTCCTTGTGGACTGACTCCGCAGGCGGGTCAGACTCATGTGCAGCAGACGTAGCAACAGGCACAGGAGTCAATGGGGTGTTATCAACAGCGTCTGTCTTTTCAGGTGACCTTGCCGCTTCATTTTGACTTTCAGCGCTTGCTTTAGGTTCAGGAGCGTCAACATCCATCTGGTCAGGTGCCTCTTCCTGGCTATCCGGGATTTCTTTACTGGCTGGCGCTTCAGTATTGGACACACCCGCAGCAGCTTCTGCTGCATCAGCCTCAGGTGTCACCTCTGAAAGTTTCTCCTCAACATCTTCGTGAATCTTGGGCGCAGTTGTATCGGTTGCAACATCATTCGTACCCGACATGCTAACATCTTCTGATACCGGTGCCGAAGTAGCTGGCCCTGGTTCATGGCTAGCATTTACAGCTGCCGCTGCCGCCTCCGCCTCTGCTGCCTCGCTCGAACGGATAGATTCCTGAAGGAGTTGAGCCTCAGCAGAGTCAGGGGGCGCATTCAGCACATGATCTTGCAAATGTTCGCTTGAAGCAACCGGAGCAACACCACTCTCATCTGACTCTTTATCTTTTCCTTCGACATCATCTCCGGCTTTCTTCTGTTCTACTGACTCAACAAACTGTGGCCCCTCGTTCTCCGGACTGGTGTCTGTCGAGGCATCATGAACCGCAGGTGTAGTGGCACTTTGCGCTGTAGAACCAGGTGAAGACAAAGCATCGGCAGGTCGAGTAGCATCCGCAGAAGGCTTGACCGTCAATGGAACGCCTCTAGTCGCAGCTGGAGGCCCTGTCCCTGTATTAGGCTTCTCCAACACCGAAGTTACCACTTCACCATTCTCGCCCTTTGTTCCTGATTCAAACGTAACTTGAGGTTGTCGTGATGCAGGTATGGTTTCGGCAGCAGGCGAGCTCGCATCCGGTGTCGGCTTCGCATGGGCATCAGCGGGAGGAGGGGTGGTCGGATTCGTTGCTGGAGTCGGCTTCGAAGTGGTAATGGCAGGTGGAGGGGCATGTTGAGTTGTCGGCGGCGGTGCAGAAGTAGAATTGGCGATCGTGGTTGGTTGCGTGGTCTGAGGACTCGGAGTTCTTGTCGTAGCATCCTCAGGTTTGGTAGGTGTAGGTGAAATGATTACGTTCGATTGTCCTTCGTCTTGCGCCTTCGCTACCTCGGGTTCATTTACATCCTCCGGCGCCTGTTGCGGTGTAGACTCAGTCGCATTGAATATCGATTTCGCGAGAGACTTTTTGAAGATGTCGAGAGAAAGTGTCGGCCTGGTAGGGATGTTGGCTTCGTTTAACGTCTTGCCTCTGCATTGAAATTAGCCAGTTGCACTCATTGACAGACTAATACGCGCGCAGATCAATGCCAAAAAGTGCGTAATCAATTCTCATCACATACTGGATGATATCGTTTGCTTGCAAGAACTGCCATTCGGCCGGTGTTGTGGTTGGCGCGTCGGGGTTGGTCAAGACTGGGTGCGGTAGACCCTCGGACTGTGTCGCAACAGCGAACAGCTCGCGCAGCTTTCGCTTCCGCGACGTCACAATTGAACTGAGGCAAGTTAGCACATGAAAAAATACATCATGGTGATCGGAAAATTGCGCTCTTTCATCTGAGGCTATACTGACCTGCACTCATTGCGCTTTGATTGAAGCAGCCTGGATAGATCGGCGGCTCCGACCTCAGTCATAGCATCGACGGCCGCGACATCCGTTTTTGGACGAAACGGACGTGGCAGGATAATATTCAGAGACGTCCGAGATGAATGTACGCGTGGTAGACGATGAAAGAGGTGGTGGTTGATTGATTTTGGGGTGTCGTTGTTGAAGGCGACGTCTCTGGAGGGCGTCAAATTTTCTGTCTCTGGGGAGACGATAACCGTGGTTGTTTGGTGGTTTGCAGCTCAAGGCGCTGCAAGCAGTGGAGTTTAGTTGAGGCGCGGGCACACGGGGACGCTGGGGAAAGCCCGGGAG